>JAARMF010000257.1:50066-70091 GCA_022844705.1 Toxascaris leonina
TATATATATATATATATATATATATATATATGCGTGAATGTTTTGTGCATAATGTGGAAGTATGTATTTATGTATAAGTGTGTATGTATGTATGTATGTACATATATATTTACGTGTTTCTTTCGGGCATCCAAAATCGAAAGTGCATTACTGAAAGGGGCGAGCAGTCATTATGTTGCATTAGCGCATTATCTCCGGTCCATTTAACGGCTTGAAAACGCTCTAGAAAGGAAACACAACCGATTGAACTCCTCAAATACATTTCACAAAATTATCTCCCGTTCCAATTGGCTGCACTGCAAATGTAGTTGAATAATCGATTGTAATTAAATTGAATAACATATTTACGAACTATCGTAATGCATTCATTGATAGCAATATTCATCTAATACAATAAGACTGCAAATTAAATAGCCAATTTATGGGTATATATGTGAATATTGCGTTGCAAATTGTAATAAATGATTCGAGACAGTTCGCATGAAATTGTTCATTTAGACGAGAATGTCCTTAATTCCTTGAGAAACGATTGCGATGTTCGCAATCTTATGCAAGGCGAGCTTTCAAAAAGATAAAACATCGATTTGTCTAAATAATAAAAACAGATGATCGCAAATTTCAATACTTTGAATAGAAACATTGCTTTCAGCAAATCTCATTGTGGATGTGCATTTTTTATCAACAAATTTGCATTCATTGCAATTGATAGCATATTTGCATTCACTGATAACGAAATATTTTATAACAAATTAGCGTCTGCTTTGTATTCATTCTAATTTTCATCAGAAGTGGTCAACATTAAGTCGGCAACTATGACTAACAACTACTTTCTTGTATTGAATGCATTATATGACATAGTTGTTGCAGAAGCAAAATCGCAAATTTGAGGGACCTGTAAACATCGAATTTGAGGATTTGGAAAGAGAATTAGTAAGCAGCGAACTGAGTCAGCATTGGATTTGAAAGTTTTCAGTGGGTGAGGAATGCCTTCTTCAACCGTTCCTGTATAACACTCTTGTGTAGAGGAAAGTGGTAATGAATTTGGAGAGATCCTTTAAAATGGATCGCAAACAAGGGCACATTTAAAGAAAGAGTTGTGAGCAATGAAAAACGACAGCACATAATGCTGATGATGGGCATCACAATTTTTGCTGCATTCTTTAATGTTGCACAACGATTTATGCATTAATTGACGATTATATGCTGCGACATTTGGTGCATCAAAAAAACTCCTCTAATGCCATATTTCAAATGCTGATCTCAGTTGAAATTTTTTGCTTTCGTTATGCTGCTCACTTTCAACATAGAAATCACTTAGAGTATATCACTTTCATTTATTGATTTATTGAATTTACTGATTTATGGATTTATTGGTTTCAACGAAAACATTAATTGAATCATATCAAGGGTCAGTCGACTGAAGAATTCATCGCTGCAGTAAGTAAAAGTCTTTTTTTGTCATAATGCTTGCCGTATAGCGTTTGCTTAACGCCTGGATATTCCAGCGCACATGAGACAAGACTGATAGAGCGTTCATATTTTGCAAATATATGCATCAATCTTCTGCATATTCATAAATAAGGATTCGCTCTCTGTATGTGTTCATTGGACATATCGCACCGGCTTGTGTGCATTTGTGAAACTGCAGCTGAATAAAACACAATAGCGCGAATTCACATCTCAGTTGTTGCACAGGGTTGTCTAAAACTATCGTCGTTTCAATTCGATAATCACTGAAGCTACTGTGGCGAGGTCGAATGAGCAAGATCCGCGTCATTGAGGTGCATCAAGAAAATCCATCAAGTTCGAAAGGTAATACAGGTATAGACAAATGAGGAAAAGTGAAAGATGGGCTGCTACAGTCTGCGTTTTTGCACTTCGCTCATCTGATCAATCATTTTCACAAGTTACCAACAAAAAATGAAATAAAGACATAAAGAATCTATATTTCAGCTGATCCTATCATCTCTGTAGATCTTCCGCAAAAGATTCGTTCCTGTTGCAATTCTACTACTGTAAGAGGAAACCCAACCGATGCTGAGTGCAAAATTTTCCGCCTTTAGAAAACCCTTTAAAATGGACTGGCGGATCCACATGGATAGTAGAATAGGACCTCACTAAATGGCTTGTATATGATTAGATTTCGTATCATTATGCCGATTTGTAGTTTACCAAATAATTTACACCGATTTATTTTTGCAAAAACATCGAATTAAAAATGAGTAAAATCGACATATTTTAGAAAATATTAAGTCGGGCGTGAATAAAGAATTACTAACGAAAGAACTGCACAAACTGATCAGTTCAGCTGAAATATGAGTGCGATATCGCAATTATTTTGTGGTTACCTGACAATTTATGAAATCATTTAACATGAATAGAGGAAATGTAAAAATGCTTGTAGCAGCATATTGTGTACGACGCTGTCCCCTTTGCCATTCAAAAATATCGCAACACTTTGAACTCCAATATGTACCCACTGCGAATTACATTTATTATAATTATAACACATTTAATTTATTATAACACATTTAATCATATCAGAGCGAACTGATTTATGAAATTAATGCTGATGTTTTGAACGAAGGGAAGAAATTTGTTTCCTTAAAGGTCTGTTCGTCTACCTGGTGGATGCCTAGAGGTGGTTCAACAGTATTTTCAACCTGGAACCTATAGTATTTTATCTTTGTTACTGCAATCGATATGCATGATAATGTTCAACATCTAAAGAACAGCAACATTAATCTTTGACGAACTTGTCTATACCAGCAATGCGCAATTCCCAATTTATTCGTCTGTTATCACGGTGTTCGCGGCAAAATTATTTCTGATGTGAGGGACGCTTACGAGTCGAATCACAATAGCAGTCGACGAGAAAATTTCCTACGAAAGATGGCCTTTTCGAAGTTCCTTGTTCATTCTTTTGAATTCCAGGAAATTCCTTCGATCCAAGTTTCAATTGCCCAACATCCCACTCTACACATTTGGTGCATACAGGCAAGCCTTAAAT
Source organism: Toxascaris leonina (assembly GCA_022844705.1). Classification (NCBI taxonomy): domain Eukaryota; kingdom Metazoa; phylum Nematoda; class Chromadorea; order Rhabditida; family Ascarididae; genus Toxascaris; species Toxascaris leonina. The sequence goes on from JAARMF010000257.1 coordinate 53,077, forward strand.
TGCCTTGCCCCCCTCAATTGTCTGTGTTTGACTCGTTTTGGAGAGTCATCGAGCAACGTCGGGGTCACTGTATCCCCTCCTGCGCATATGCTCGGGAATGCAAGGGCTTCCTTTTCTCTTTGGAAAGGTGCTCTTAATGTTTTGTTTCACTCAATGTGTGAACGATTTTGGTACCTTAGTCTTTAAATAGCCATGAATGTTGCATATCTGCTGCCAACTAGAGCAAACTTATGAGGTTTCAAGGTGTATGCACAGTACAAATACTTTCGTACTAACGCTAGCCGGTGGTGAAGATCGATTTCTTTTGCGATGCACTTTTATGCATGGAAAAATCTGAAAAGAAACAAAAAGTCGCAATTTCTGCTCAGGTCCTTTGGCAAAGGATCGGCGAGGTGCCCAAACGTTGCATCCCTTATGAGGGTCCTCTTCAAGCCTTCAAACTTGGCGCTTTAGAGGCGAGGTTCGCATCGGCAATCAGGGATTGCTGACACACAGAAATGGTCGATATTCGATGATCATTGCTCAGAGTCGACGAATTAGTAGAAATGCGCATGCTTATGGGAAGTTAAGAATTTTATATTGACGCACAATGAGCCGATGATCAACTCGTTCGTTGAATGATGATGACGGTGTGTACACTTTTTTTATGTCTTTTAATTTATTGCGTTGTTGACGTAAACTGATTGGATGAGAAATAATTAACGCAAATCGAGTTGATCGTCTGTCAGGTTGCCGTTAATGCTCGAGCCATTCGTCTAGCAACAAAATTAATCACTTTTCACCCTCATACCACGTCAAGTGCTGCGTAAACAAGCATCGCTCCAACTTATTATGCAAATATCAAAGTTTCGGATCTTGTGATCTTTCGACGAATACCAATTTCCAAATATCCTCACCTTGAGACTATACGTCAAATCATAGAATATTCGAGTGTGTTCGCAGGTTGTTTCAGACGCTCTTGTGCCTGCATTTAGTTCTGTTCTTTTGTATGTTCCTCCCATGTTTTTCGAAGATCTTGGCCTCCAATGAACTGTCAAGCTTAAACTAAACATAAATAACTGAGTGTCTTTTGTGAATTCTTCTTCGAACTCGCTGCATTTGAAATCAGTCTTCAATTTTGGAATACGACTGTTATTGCACTAGCATTTCGAACGTTCTTTCACCTGTTGTTAACGACTTTTGATAGATGACAAAGCTTTTCCCCTCCAAAGTCTCAACGTTGTTAGCATGCTGCATTCTCCTTGGTCAAACTCTGTGAAAAAGGATAGTCGAGCGCTTGTGAACAATGCTAGTGCGCTATCGAATCAAGCATACGCCTGACAAAGAAGTTACTGACGTGAACGCATGCAAAACTAGAATGCCCTGAAAGCAATTCCTTTCAAAGCCACATGATTCGACTGAGATTGCATCCCTCGTGCCCATCCGCCTCTCTCCTCCTGCTCTTCTTTCACGCAGTCTGAAAAAACACGGTCAGGAAATTATGAAGGCATCTTATGGTGCCATTCAGTGTCAAAAAGTGAGGATACAAGCTTATCAAGGGAACATTTCCAACTTGAACATTGCCGAATCACAGCAATGAGCGCTGCCTTTGACTTGAGGTTGCTTGGAGCGAAGAAGAGAGCAAGCGGCACTGAAGGGCTCAAGACGGATTCAGCTTAAAAAACGCGCCGCTTGTGAACTTGCCTTGCTTTGAAAAAATTTGTCCGCCCAGAAGGTGCAAAAAAGCTGCACTATTCTTAGCGAACGAACCACACATCTACTCTTCGCCACATCTTTGTACGTTTTCTGCAGATTTATTTTTTTTTAACGTATAATATGCCGAGGCCTTTCCGTGAATATGATTGTTTAGCTGTGTCTCTGCCTCTATGCCATTTCACGTACGAAGTACTGAAAGTATTTCAAGAAATCTATTGAGTATGATCCATATCGTGGCTCTTTTGGAAGCTTCTTCTTCACCAAATTCGAAGCAAGCTTAGACACTTGAAAGCGGAAAATTTTGTATGGAAAAACGCTTCCACCTAGAAGGATATTGTCCAGTCGTTCGGATTATCGCATTAGAGAGTTCCTTCCCGTCAAGCACTTGGCTTCATTACGGCATGAATGTATGCTTCATTATTCACAAACAGTTAACGAAGAGGATTCGTGTGATAGTCGAACTTGCAAAGTAGCACATCGCTCACACTTCTATGGTCGATGTTATAATTGGCAATGTATAAGCCCTTCATATTTTTGATATAATATTACCGTTGTTCACAGCACCTATTTCCACAGAATCCCTTAGCAGATTTCGAACTATTTTTGTGAAAAGAGCAAAGATTGGGTCCAATCAAAAATTTTTGATCATGGACGCCGTATTTCATTTTTTGTTGATTTGACGCAAGCTTCGGAGTATTTAGTGAAATCGTAGAACTCGAAGTCTGGCAAAAAGCTTCGGAAACTTTTGTGGCTTTTTTCATGACTATTATGGCTTTTGAAGCAAATATTGCGTGAGTTCATAAGAGGTTCTGAAATTGCTTCATTATATGATTGGGATAATCCATACTTTACAACACCTGTCCATGCTAGCAAAGCGCATCATCAGTTGCGCAATGGACATGCCTCGCAACGCTACGCTCTGCAGATGTTCTCATTGCACAACAAACATTCATATATAAAGGATTAATACCTCGATAAGCTATTCGAGAGCATAAATTAAAAGGGTGCGTTGCAATGACTTTGTTGAAACGCTAGCTGAATGTGAAGCATGTGGCCAGTGGCGCAGGAATTGGATAGCATTTGAGAAGTTTTGCATGGAATAAGTGGAAAAGAGCGTCAGAGAGGTTGGCCGCAATATAAGCTCTAAATTTAACGGTCCAAGCTTAACTAAACCACGATATACCGACAGATAACGCATCATATAGAAAACAAGGCATTCACTTTTTGAAGCACACAGAACGTTTATTCGAATTTCCCATATATTTCGCAGAAAGGGCAATATAATATGCAGACCGATCACTTTGTAAAATGTGCGCAAATTGTTTGACATATTAAGGTTTCTATATTGGCGGAGAACAAGCCAATGAGGTGACCGAAAAATGTTGTGGAACATTTCTTCCAATACCAGGTAGTGCCGAAGAAATTTGGCAACATCGCCTAACTTTTTTCATCAATAATAATCTATATTCACAGCGAAATTTTGGCTTGTTTGACACTTCAGTCGAAACATCGATTGCAGATTCCAACAAGCTGTATATTTCTGAATTGTTTTCAAATGAATACGCATTGAATCGCGGCTAATTATGCAACAGGAGCGCCTGCTCGACGGATGTTAACGGTTGATAGGTGAGAGGGAAAGAGATGCTAAAGTGTGCTTAATTATTTAGGTGCAAATCGTGAAGGGACAGCTACTGAGGGCTCCTAAGACGATGATACTTGCCACTCATTTTCAGTGCGTTTTTCTCATTATCTGCCGAGTTTGGTCCTTCCGTGACGAAAGAAGCGCAGCAGAGAGGTTGGCGCAATACGCACTTCCTGCAATTACGCCAATCAGACCAACCAACTGCGAAGAATGGCGCAGCGCTCGCTAAAATGTTCTTGTAAGCTAACACCTTTCACGCTAATCGAAGAAAAGTCATTGTTGGACACTCCATCGAGCTATTTAAAAGTACGTAATGCTAACTTTATATTATCTGAAGGCTTCTACTGCCCAAATTTGAAGTAGCCAGTTGGACAGTCCAAATGGGAAATCATCTTGAAGCGCAGAATGTACACACCATATTACGTCACTGCAGCTTTCCGTGTCCAGTAGGTTAGGACGTACGTGCATCGGATTAGTTCATTTTGCTTGGAAACTTGTAAGAAGCATGCGGAAGTGCGCATGGAATACGTCAGAACTGTGAAGATAAATGGAACAACCTTTTGAAAGCTAATCGACCATCGAATACGAACAAGTGGCAAAGTGCACCAGAGTAGTTGGCATGTTCTACGCTTTTGCATTTCTCCTGCTTGGCTAACCAATTGCACAAGTTGTCCATGAAAATAAAATCAACAAATGCATGGAAGACATAAATCATGATTACAAGTCATATGCATTGTTGTTCTGCCACTATCCCTCAAACACATTTCCTGACACGACGTTTCCGCAATGCAAGGAAAATTTTCTGGAGCGTATGAGGAGTTAGAAAACGCTCTTAAAAATCTATTGTATCATAGATGGAAAATACTTCCATTAATTATCCAACTCCCTCGAACCATCTGAAAACCAACTGTCTCACTCTTTCAGCCGCGATGGGCTAGATGCAAACATAAGGTTTTCACAAAGTGATTCGCAAACATATGAATAAAGAAGGAATTGAAAGAGTCGAAAAAGTGATATAGGAAATCTTCGCTGAATTACGAGATAATTTTTCAGAACGATTAACGGTCGATGCCACTTTAGGCATTTTATTCGCAACTAATGATCACTCTCAACAACATTGTTGTCGAAGGCAATTCGGCATTGCATCAATATTGAACTTTACATTCCATTGTGAACATTTTAAACGGTTAGTTGTTGAGAGATATGGGAACCTTATATACGTGATCTGTTGATAAAATCGAGTCGCTCTATAATCTATGACAAAACATTTCGTTGTGAATTTCATCGAAAATTGAATTGCCAGGATCACATTCACGCTTCACATAATAATTCTTCTATGCAAAAATATAGCGTCACTTCACACAGTGATAGAAAATTGGCCAAAGTGGGGAGAGGGTATGAGAGCTGAAGGAGGTAGAGGAAGCGTGGATGTGTTCGGCGTAAGTCGACTGCTGGAATAATCGACGACACGTCGTTGTTCATCAAGGTTTTCATTAATTCCATCGCATCTTTTAATTACAGCAATAAAGGCAGACGCACCACTCAGATGAGCATGAATCGTGTCGAATTTTCTGCCCGACAAACACGTTAGCTTGATCGATAAATGCCATTATTAGCCTAATGGCCATCTAAAAAACTTTAGTCTCTCACCATTGAACGTTTCCGAGGGGCCATATTTAATGGATTGTGAATAAATTCTATACTTTTGGGTCGAATTCAACCTATGACCTGCATTTGATCGATTCGACGTCGTACTTCCGGTCCTCTTGATCATTCAATCAGTGAGAAACGAGAGCTAGATGGTCCAGAATTATTTTTTGTTTTCACGTCCTGAAGTGGAAAAAAGAATTATATGAGCATGAACAATGAAAAGGAGCAAAACGTTCATAGAAATACAATTCAAGCGACGAGAAAATTAATACATAAAAGCAGCAACAATATTTAGATCGAAACGACTCAACAGCAGCTTGAAGGCTTAAGGGTTGGGTGCATTTATAATATCAGCGAGACGCAGATTCAGACTTGTAAAATGGTGCCGACTACGCTGAAATTATGGCAGTGAATCAGCATAAAGTGCAAAAGAGTCTAGAATAAGGTCAGTGGTAAGAAGTCGACCAAAACGCAACAGTCGTGCTTGTCGAATAAATTTACCTTATGAAGTGAGGTAAATTTATTAAAAATGTTAGCCTTACAGCATCGGTGAGAATATGAGTAGCCTAACGACTAACGCCTAGATTGAAATCGCTTATGCACTTCATTATCGCAGCTAGTGCAGCAGTAAATCTTCACTGTTGAAGCTGGTCGTGAGACAGAGCGACTCCAATGTGCAATATACTATGGAGTATGCCGACCTGTCTGAGCTGATATCTTTCCACCAGTAGCGACTGTGTTTTGCCTCTTTCTGGCATTCAGAAGAAAGTGATTCGGTGCCAATTCAGACCCTAATTCAAGCCAATGTGCTTCTCTGAACAAGTCAGCTTGTTCAATATTTTGCAATCTAAAAACACGTGTAGCAAACAAATAAACATATGATGCTTATTTGTCGAAGAATACCGGTCCAGAGAAGCAGAATTTGCCAAACGCCATCATATTTTCGGCCTGATATCATTTGCTGCCCCATAACTTCTCCTCCTTTCACCAACACATGGGCTCTCAAAGGCTTCAGCTTAAAGAAGCACTTTCGCAGAAAAAGTGACCGGTAATGCTACGGTTTATAGTTTCTTGCAAATTCTATATGGCCAACAATGATGCAATTGCATTACCGCATCATTAAATCGCCGCTCAGTTCTATTGATTAGATCTTTCATTCGAGTGCCCATCTGTACATGAGTGCTTTATACACAAGGAAACAGATTACATCGAGTTGCACAGCGTTGTTAGAAACGACGCTCTTATTAGCTTTTGTAGATTGTCATCATAAAGGTGTGTTGTGTATATGCATATGGAAGAGAGGGGAAGAAAGAGTGAAGGGGAGTGGGAGAGAAAATGAGGAAGAGAAAGAGAAACTACTTTACTGTAGGCTGTTCAATGTTCTTGAGCCAAGATGCGACCTTTTCTCTACTATATGTTGTGCCTTTGACCTACGCCTTATAATCAACTTTAAACTTCAACTGAGATTGCAGTCTTTGACCTTTGCTGAAAATCCGTCAGAATTCATCGCCTACTGCTGACTCATTTTGGAACATTGTACTCTCCTATGCTCTCCTCATTTGGTATGCAGGTTGTAGCAGGTTGCTCGAGATTGTCTAGAAACGCTTTATTTGCTTTACTTTCTGCAAAAATTATCGTGCTCCATATCAGCCTAATCGCACTATCAAGCTAAAAATCTTTAATCTGGTATCATCGGAATATCGCAGACTCAATTTTGACTGGTTGTAAAACTTTTTTCGGTCTTTCTGACACTCCACTATCAAAATACATCAGTTTTCTCCTTCCCGTAGTAAATCTGCGTATCAGCTTCAACTCGTATTCCAGCTTAAAAAGTGTTGCAGTGAAGATAACGTTCTGTATAGATTCCAGTTTCGCGTTGTACGAATCTGGAATCTGTTTCGCACTGATATCTTTAATGCATCCACGCTTTCAGCGTTCAAGCTGCAGCTGAGTCGTTTCCATCTACATACTATAGCTGCTGCTGTATATTGAATGTCTACTTACTTGAATCGTAGCTTTATGAACGTTTTGTTCTTTATTGCTGTTTCTGTTCAGCTATTTTTATGCTTTCCGTCGTCGTAACATTGAAATGAATAAATAAGTCAATAAATAATTGATTAATTAATGATTTAGATAGCCCACCAACAATGAGATAACTTTTTTATTCAGCTTTATCAGAAAAAAAAATTGCAGGAGAGTGACAGAGGAGCCAGCACTATGTGCACTTCTGCAATTTCGCTGAGCAGACCAACCAACTTCATGCAATGCCAACAAAGAATAAAGCACGCATTAATCCCTGCATATTTTACGCTCATATGTGAAGCATCACATTTTTGTGATGTGTTCGATACAAAAGCGATGCAACCACTTGCAAAATTCATGCAGTTGTTACGCCATTGCATTGCAGTTTTAAGTGCAATTTGAAAAGTTAAAATGCCTTTAAAAACCTTTTTGGAAATCCTCGTTGGATGCATGTACTACCGTCATTGAATGAAATTTCGATGTTACCTATCTTAAGGTGTCCAACAAATGCAAGCAAACACATGCATACACACACATATGCCGACGTCGACACAGTGCATTCTCAAATTGCAGATATATTCAAGCATAGAAAAAAATGCATAACGAACGATGATTTTTTAATTTCTGACATGATGTCGCATTATCTTATCACTGCTTTGAGTTTTGCGAAAGTGCTGTTTCCGATGGGAAATATGCATATTGCACCAATGCTTCCACAATATCCCTCTACCTTTTTTTCTTTTGAATTATTCTGCGCTTCTTTTAATGTGCCATTTTTGCATTACTTATGTGCATTAAAAATTCCCTGAACATTCATTGCCACATCGACAATGCATTTCGTTTTTCATCCCAATCGACGCATCATTTTGTCTCATGCCGAAATCTCGCTATTGATTGATTGCTTCCCGTTCGATTATTTCTTACTAATTTGCTTCATCTGAGATTATGCCTCGAGGGTTCTTTTTCGCGTCATACCTGTTTCACTGAAGAATTTTGAGCGATTTTATCCCCCAGGTGGTGGGCTATTAAAGAAATATTTGACTTCGATTTACATTTGCCTATTCTTATATTATCCATTCGCTCATTCACACCCATATCCCCTCCACCTCATCTGTACAATTCAATCGCCGCATTTCTACATACTTTACTGATATTTCGGAGTTATCACAGAATGTGGCGATTCTTATCTTTCTTTCACTGAAACTTTTTGTCGCATTTTGGGAACGAAGAATCTCAGATGCACGATGTTCGGGGAGTATTCTCTTCCACATTTGTAAAAAAAACCCTCATAGTGGTGCAAACTTTCGTCATCACCAGGCCTTTGACCTACCTACTGAAAAGAATGTTCATCGAAATTTATCCATCAAAGTCAACCCGTAAAGGAAGCGATTGGGGAATGATCTTCCACTCTTCCCATCTACTGCCACTCGTTCTTTTCAGATTGTCGTTCTTTACCATTCTCCTCATTCTTTCTCTAATCATTGAGTCAGTTCCCTTAAGCAAATATGACAAACTGTAGGCTGCAAATCAATTAGCTCTGACAGTGATAAAAGTTTGTCGCTTGAGTCTCATTTTACAATTTTACTGCTCTAAGGGAATAAGACATAATAAGCCATCAATATTGCAGCTGTTAACAGAGAAGCATGTTGTTCGCAGAAAACACAGACAGTCTTATGCATAAAAGAAGGGCACTTTCGAAATTTTGACTCCTCGAACCATTCCAGTCGTCGAATCTTATTACCAGTTCTATGCCATTCCAGCGATAGAATTTCGCGCGCCTCACGATCCATCATCCATCCCTAAATTTTTGTGAGGAGTGCACTAATTTAGGGGTTATGACGTCATCGTGTAAGCATCAATCAATTATGAACCGTAGTCTAATGCTGCCTTCTGTTGATCCCGAAACAAATTGCATTTACAGCCTTATCACAGTCGGCTATCAAGAACAGTTCTTGTATAACTTTGTGCATTAGCTAACCTCGACTGTGAATATTCATATGTATAATAATTTTTGCTGAACGGAAATATTCTCTCATTGAAAGATGGAACACGGGAGCCTTTAAGCTGATTGCACCGTGTTTTCGTGGAGATTACGAAAAAGCACCCACTTCGCTGTGATAATATGGTTAACACAATGCACCAACAGCACTCATTTGCGTTCCACAATGCGCCTTTTATTCGACGCTTTTCGTTCCTATACGTATATGAAAGAAGTGCAGTTATTCCTATAAAATAGATGGAAACTGTGAATTTCGTTGCAAGAATCAAAATATGGTTTTAAATGTAATGTTGCGCTACTACATTTGTTCATTTTAAATGAACAAATTGCCTGTGAGGAAATTATTTTACGATTCGATAGATAATAATGAAAATATTGAAGCCGAACACTGCAAACTAAATGAATAACAGTATCTATCAAGTATATTGCCCACTGCGTCAACAAAAGTTCCTTTTCTATGGAAATGAAGTCAGTTACATTCGGCAGTGTTCAATGTGAGGAAATATTTTTTCAGCGTCGATGCTTCATTTCTTCAGCACGGTAGATTGAATTCGCTGTATATGCACTATGAACCATAAATGAGCTGTTGACAACACCTTTAGTTTCACATTTTATTCCAACTATCTTTCACTCAACCAAGTAAAATTTCGTGATAGCTGTTCAAGGGGTTTCAGTTGTGTTGTGAGAAATTTTAATTTTTTGACTTGCTTTACATAGAGGCGCTGAACTTTTGAGCTGCAGTTAGTTGGTTAGCAGTTGACCAACTGGGTGGAGGATGAATTGGATGCCCAGCAGACCAACAAAGCACTCAAGACAGGTTTATTGCCCCTCACCTCACTGCCTTCAAGGAAACAAGCTGAGAACTGGGTGCTTCTTGCAGTATAGCTGAAGGTAACCGCAATATGCCGCCAATTATGAATCTAGGCGTTTTAGCTGAGCTCCAAATTTCCCACTCGTTCTTTTGATACGAAACGTGCTACTTTTCGTGGGAATTAATATTCGCCAAGCGCGACTACGATGCCATGCAAATCAAAATTCAAGCGTTCATAGTGCATGGCGAATTTTGTTCAATTGTGTTCATCGCCTCTGAATGCATAGAAAATCATACTTTCTGATATTTGTTATTTGCTCAAGCCATGATAATAAACTGACAGCCATGAGTTTAGATGCCTGAGATAAACGTCCGATATCATCACCACGGCCTACCAATCCTTGATGTTTGAATGAGGAATGCTTTCGGTTTTGGGTATTTATTGAATGCCACCAAGATATCCTGGCAGCCAACGAGGATCCTCTCCTACAATTTTTTTCCACGAGACATCACCGTTATGAGTTGTCGAATTTCGTTTGCAAAAGAATTTTCATAGTTATGAGACTGTAAGCAATAGTAGCAGAACTTTGAGTGTCAATATAATGGCGAATTCAGGGGATAGGGGAGACATGTTGGAAGATATATCCAAAGAGGAATAAATACCCGGCCTGTGAATTTGGGTAGAGTTAATATTGCAGAACTCGGCGCTGAAATCTGCAGGCGAACAAGCAAGATCTTCGCGATGTTTTTTTTATGAAAGCAAATGCACAACTGCTATTCTAAGTAAGAGAATTAACCCGGATTTTTGTATAAAACCAAATAACTAAGCAAAGCTAAAAATCAAGCAATAAAATTCCTTCGATATCTCAGCTTAAGGCGATTCCAAAAATGCAGAAATTTGGGTTCGCACAAATTGAGGATAAACTTTCTTTGCTTTGCTATGAAACGACCGAAGACGCGTCGTAATGAAGTTAACAATGAAGCCAATTCTGCTTTCCATTCAACTGATCAATCAATTTACGGTAATTCTCCGATGTAGTGCTTTCGGATTTGCCCGATCGTCCGCAAAACCCCCCATAAAAGACTCTTTTTATTGCAATCGACCAGGCAGTTTGCATACAATTTTTCCTTTTTAAAACATCTCTAGCTTTAGCTTCTTTTGAAGTTGGTAGATGATTGTGGAATAAGGTGTGAGATGAAACAAGGTATATATCATCCATCCGTGTACACCACACCGTACGTTTAGCCCCCGTACTTGCTTGGGATATCATAGAACATACAGGAGCAGACAGAGTACGGGGGCTAAACGTACGGTGTGGTGAGCAGACAGAGAGTGAGTTGGAAAGGTAAACTGGTGCACATAGATATATACGTGCACATGCACAGATACATAAAAGATCACGCACAAACATGCTCAGATATGTACTGACGTTCACGGACATAGACACACAAAGACACAAGCATGCATAGACTCAGACGTGGCCGGACACAGACACAAATAGACAGACAAAAATACATGTATACATAAGCTAGAAGAAATTGTCCGCTGGAAAAGTGGGGAAGCAGAGAGCGTGGCAAAGAAGCTAGCACGATATGCACTTTTTCAATGGTGCTCAAGGGACCAATCACTTGCATAGATCGACAGAGAATAGTAAAAATGCGAAATAATGCAGTCGGGTTTCAACTGTTTCCATCCGCTCGTAGAAATCTCCAACGAAAGACAAAATTCATTTCTTGATAGGATCTTTGGCGAAATACAACTCAATCGCTTCCTGACGGATCGCAGCAACTTTCAAGTTTTAGACTTTTAAGTGTCCACAACTCTTTCCATATTCGGTGAATAAAACTAAAAATTTAAAAAAAAAAATATCGCTCTTTGGCTACAAATTATGATAAACAAATTTAATACTTCTTCCTTCAGTAGTACTCGAGAAGGAACTACCACATTTATAGATATATAGTCACATGCCTACACATGCATGTGTGCAGAGATGACATCATCATAATATAGTAATCAAGCATTGCACTACGAGAATATTATACAGCGCATCCTAAACCGCTAAGATGACAGAAATTGCATGAAGTTGGACAAAGAGATGTCACTTTGGTACATCTTCCCTAACAAGCTCAAACGATTCGGTCCCCCCTCCCCCCCCCCCCCCTCATCTAAAGAGTTGTCGACTCACTCTCGAAAAAAACCGATTCGGCTTTTTCCATAAAAATATTCAGAAGCTGGAGTAGTTCTTTCCCACCCAAATTCTGTTTGAAATTTTAATGACTGATTCTCTGTTATTTGATGAACCATCGGTAATTTCAACGACCCAATTTTTTCGTCCAATCCACTGATTACGTAAAAGATCCAATTTTAGCGATTGCACAAACCCTACTCATTAAAAAACAAATTTTTTATATAATGAGCCCTGACCGAAGGCCTTGTTCACTTAGAATAATATTTGCCTTTATGCTGTAACAATATGCTCATATGAGCTTAGAAATACTGTTAGGGGTCTTGAGGGTCATGACGAAAAGATTTTTCTTAAGATTCGCCGGCTTTGCTGATTCGGCCGACGGAACTTCAAGAGCAATTTCCTCCTAGTTCAAAATTTAACCGATAGATTGTTCAAATTCTTGCTCCCTGCCGATTAGCTTTTGACTTGAAAAAAAAACTGATCTTGGATTCTGTGACGTAATATTTTTAGAGGCTGGAAATTGGGATCGACTGGTAGAGCGATGTGATATGCGATGTTGTAGAGTTGTGGTGGTGCGCTGTGAAATGCGGGTTATTGGTGATTGGGAGCATTAATTTAATGGTGTTGAGACATTACAGTTATCTGTGCAGAAATGCAAAGTGATGAGTGGATAGTGGTTTTGAGTGTGAGGTTGTGAACAACCGGCTGAGACATTGGACATGGGAACGTTAATAATGGGTTATGCGTTGCAATTTAATTGGCATTAGTGACTTGAGGTGGTAGATGAGGCTATAAGAATGGGTTGGAGGTGCCCGTGGCGCAAACGTCCCAATTTAATGAAATCAATTCTTCGTTTTGTCTCCCCGCCGTTTGCTTCTCATTGTTGCTTTATTACTGTTTGCTGCTATTACATAACTCGAAGATTAGATTGCTTAGTATGTCTATAAATTTATTTGAAATCACATTTGCGTACTGTTGGATTCAACTTCGATTGCTGAGAATACTGATAGCTGTGCCATGAAAGAGAGGATAAGATGATGATAGGGGCGATTGGCAAGAAGGGAATGTTGTATCGAAATATTTTGTGGTGGAAGCAGCAGGAAACGATGGAGTTGTCGACAACTGCAAATGCAACATCTTCAGCGCTGTGCTTGCGTTTCGGCACCTCCTCTGTAGAAAATGTACTCGAAAATAGGGGAAGGCAAAGGGCGTCAATGTGCAGGAGTGGAACCGGAACTAAATCAGTAGGACTGATGATATCATTCTGCATGCTGCTAACTGTATTGTGGGGACGACTGAAGAAGCACAGTGGGTTCGTTTGAAGACAAACCGATGAACGAGTTTTGCATCATTGTCAGGACGGATACTCTAACTCTCACTGACACAGGGGAGAAGAAGGCGAACATGAACTATTCCCTTCAGAATTACGTTCGGCATTGTAGGCGATGGGAATCCCACCTGTTCAATCAGCGCCGGGAATTGAGAACTACACGGGATAAATATTTACATGCAATGGTTTTGTTCCACAATTTGCAAGAGAGGAGGAGAAATATTCGTTCTATGCATCAGGATGGGAGCAGCCGGGCAGCTATAATGGAGCTCTCCATGAGATCATCATTGACCGATCATACTGTTTTTATTTCCGTTCACTGATGCGATGTGAAGAGATGAGAGCATATAGGAAAGCATTTCAAATGCTATACATGCATGTACAATGGCAAAAAAAGCATAATGGAGCCTTAATGAAGCTGAATGCATTCAAGGCACTTAGCGTTTTTTATCATTTCGAAGCAATTCATTTCTGATCGTGCCTTTGCTTCTTCCTAAAAATTATGCGATATCTGTATCGCACTTTTAGGAACATCCTATGAGCTCATTTATGATTGCCGCGTATTTGTACTGTCTCCGCTGTCACAGCAACCTAATGGAACATAGTCACTGCCTCTGTAATGCATCACTGAAATTGCCGAGGTTTAGCTATGATTTTTAACCCTTTCATTAATTTGTCTAAAAATTCATATCGCCTAAAAGTTGTACATAAGATGCAGGAAATAACGGCTCATTTTTTACGTCGTTCTCAAGAATGATTCATCGATGAATATATTGTGGGAGGAATGAGTTGCAGTATTGTTGTTCTATCTTAGTATCATCGTATTTACGGTTTATCTGACTTGGTAGTTGTTTATTTTCACTTCTTTGTGTGTTCTCATTGTTCTACTTTAGCTCAGTCACAAGGTTAGCTTTTATATTTTGTCTTTCATTCTCTACAGTTCACACTGTCCACTTCCTCCCATCCCCATCTCCTCCCCTCTTCGCACCACCTTCACTACAAGACATCGTTGATTGCTTCTTGCATTTTTACGAATAAATTAATTTAGTATTGTTGTTCAAGGCGCTCAGGAAATTGTCAAAGCCGTTTCAATCGTATGTTTCAAATTGTCAACAAATTACCAGTTTTTTTTCTTAAATTCAGGACGATTCATTATATCTCCAAAACTTTCCACGAAACTGCTAAGCGTTTATTCTCTCCTTCCCTATTTTTGCACATCTGCGTTTTATCATTCCAATCTCTCATCAAAAATTTGCCAATTTCGGCAAACAACTTTTCCGTACCACGTCAGCATAATCTATGCCAAAGAAATGGAAGTCATTTGCGTTGAAATCAATCTGTTTATGCTGAAATTAACTGCAGTGATTTGAAAATGTCCCAAAATTTACACATTACCACCTTTTATACCAATCGGATAGTGTGTTGCTGCCATTTGTGCCAAAAACAACTTTTTAATGGAAACTGCTATGGGTGGACATGATGAAATTTGTGCATTTTCTCATTAGCTTATAATATGTGAAAGTGGTTGATAAATGGAATCGTGCGAATGCATATGGAAACAACTCTTTCGCTATGCTTTTCGATTTATTTATCCAACACTACTGCGCAAATAATGTCGAACTGTATTGTGCATGTGATCTGCTCTATGAACAACCTAAATTTTTCGTTGTTTATCATTCCGATATTCCACAACTCATCCAGGAAGTGATTAAAGAATACAGAGTTTCATTTCTTAATCTGATCATTGAGTTATATTTTGAGACGAAACGTCTTCTCTTTTCTTAATTGACAAAATACCGCACCTTAGATACCTTAGAAGTTGATGATCGACGCGCTGTCCTTGCTTCAGTAGACAGCTTCGCGATGACTTTTTCAGCGATTCTTCATGCGATGCTAGTCTAAGGATGGCACGTCACCCGCTGCTTAGGCGAACCATGACGTGTGCCTTCTGCCATCACCTGGCCCAAGGGATCCAACGAATGGCACTTTTGTCTCTTAGTCTCAGTCTAACATCACCGCAAGAAACGGGCAATACCGCCTTGCTAAGCCGCTCAAGCCCGGAGCCACGACACGGCCCTCACTTAGCAGGGACTTGGCCAAATGCCGTATCTTAGTTTCTCTTTCTTTTTATTTCAAGAGAAGCAGCTATTTGACACATAAATCCACATAAATGCAGCAGTCATCCTGGTCCTAGAGGTTAAGTGCGTAAAGTGACTGAGTTCGCTGGGGAATACCCTTCTTAGGTTGAGATTAAGCTATCTCGGACGCTTTAAAAGTAAAACGAAGAAAAAATTTCAAAAATAGGTCTTCCATAAAATTTGCCTAGATAACTAACAAGGTTCACTCGTAATCAAATATGAATAAAACAATGCTCTCCGGAAACCATTAAAAGTGAAGCTGTTTTTGCTCACTGGCCATAAATAGGACACAGGTGGTTAGTGATACTATTTTGAAAGGGATATTCATCGAACGAATGCACTACTTCAATATAGCATTCAGACCCATCAGACTCGGTCGTCTCTTCCACCCACTGGTTCTCTAGCTTTCTTACCACCACTGTCAGGTGCTATTTGGACTCGTGTGTCTATTCATCGGCGTTAGCTCAATTTTCTGGCTTGTGATGTGACCCAGCTGCAGTAACTCTTTCTTATCTAGTAAATCGTTTTTTGATATCGCCTGATTCAAGGCTGAATAATTAGGGATGCAGCTGAAAACAGGACCAACTCGCAGTATTCCTCCAACAGCCTCATACAAATATCAGTATTGAGATTGCTCCTTGGAATCGGTTCCTTGCCATCCCACTAACCGAAAACGTGGGAGCCTTCACTAGCAACATTTCAGATCTAATTTCCTTCCGATTGTTCATCTCCGCGCATATTGCTCATCTTCATCTACACTTGAAATACATACAAACTGCGATATTCAGAATTTTGCACATCAGTATGTCATCAAAACGGCATAGAGAAAAGGCAAAATGAACGTACTCATGACAATTGAAAATCCCTCAGAAGCCCCACATTGAAAACGGACGCTATACGGATTCTCCGTATTCAATAAAAAAGACAAGAAAGGAGTTTTCCTCGCCAAAGCGTCACATTGTTTGACTTAAGGAAACGAATGGATCTTTTGGTGAATATATTAAGCGTACTTCGATTGCAAATGATTTTATTAGGTTCTGATAAAACGATTCTGATGTTGCTCTCCAAATTGAGCAATGAGTAGTCACAATTAATATGCACATGTATGTGTTCGTGTAATCAACGGAGGGATGAGGGGGAGGGGAGGAGGAAGGGGAAGAGGAGTGGCACATAATTTATAAAAATTTGGCACCACACACGTCATTACTCATGGGGGTACTGCATGCTCCATCATTATACGCACATTCCCTCCACAAAGTTATCGATAACGCTATGAAATCGTAAAGGACTACCTCCATAGTTTTAGTGGTGTGCATCAGTGTTCTATTCGTTGTAAGTGCATCAATTATTTCTTATGTACTAAAATATACACTAGAGGTTTAGCGAACACCTCATTTGAAGATGGTCGGCAGATTTCTGAGCTTAATGTTAAATCGATCATTTTATGGCTAGTTTTTAGTAGTAGCCTCGTGTATTCGACGATAGGATAAGAAAGCGAGAGAGACGAGGAGGGAAAAGAGAGAGGGCCCTATATATATA
>JAARMF010000257.1:71268-97325 GCA_022844705.1 Toxascaris leonina
AAAGATCCCCACAACAATTGCAAAACGAACGCATAGCTCAGCTAAAAAATTTTCAGTCAGTGAGCTAATCAATAATCCACCAGACAACACCTGTAAATTAACTAGAAAACGACACTACACTCGACACAATCTGTACGACAAACTGCCGTCGAACAAGCAATTCCGTGCTAATGAATTGAATCACTGTGATTCGCAAATGCACTATCGATATTTTCTGAGTGCTCCACAAAATGCAATTATGTATTTATTTATTCGCCTTTCAACTCATGAATTATGAAATAGATCTCTTAAATATATTAGGTGTTATATAAATAATTCCAATAATGTGTATCATATCCTTAGGCTAACCCGAACGATGTTAGATGATTTTAAAAAATATGAATGTATTATTGAATAGGTTCCAACGTTTAGTGTCATCGCTTAGTCTGGAATTGTTTTTGATGTGAATAGAGCTGAATATTGTCCTTACTCCTGTATACGTTGTGGGAGCGACTGTTATTTGGCACGGTCAGTATTCCCTCATAATGTGGAGTCGGCATCCTACATCAAAAATGCTTGAGAACTCTTCGCAGACTGAAACAGGATCTACGTCTTCTTCACTGCTGAAACAGTGAACCGATCCATTTATAGAAAAATAAAGAAATCACAGGTAGCTTTCTCAACTGAGATTATTGGAGAGGAAGAAGATACACGTTTTCAAGCATAGGAGGATACGCGACCTTGCGGCCATGCGTTGCTACAAAAAAAGAAGGTCAGTCAACTTGACCGGAAGAATATGCGCATTTTGCAATTCAGCCTGTCGCATTAAATTCTCGAACAAAAGACGTTTAAGGAGCAACTTCAGAAGCATTTTGTGCTCTGCAACCGACTGCTTCTATAACACGATAATTACATTGGCCATCATCCATTCTGGTGAGAGCGAAGATAAATTTGTACACGAGGATTTTATACTGAACTGAAGGGTCCCTCAAAAGATTATGAATGAAGTTGAGTTCAAAAAAGAAGATTGTGTTTTCGTATGAATGAATTTTACAGTGCAGGGCGTCAGAATTTATGGTATGGAACAGATCGCATCCTAACAAATGCATCTAGGGGACGGCGATGGTGACACAACGCATGTTTTGCAACAAATGTTATAAAAAAGTGATTGAAGAAATGCAGACGAGGAGGTGGATTTCACAACATTTATGCTGTCTTCGCAGAGTGCTTATTATTGTTACCTGCGTAACGTTAGTGGCGATTTTTCGAGGCCACTCAAGCATCGGAGATATGCAATCCCCTCAGGTAGGCATTTCCACTTTCTATTCATGCCAGATTTTTTGGTCGTTGTTTCTCATTTCGCTAAGAAACTATTCTCACAAAAAATGTGCATCCGATGTCGCTGCAAACATTGCTTTAAAAGCTTTTCTCGTAGCGAACATCTTCATTGCAGCTGAAAAAAAAAACAGCAATAAATACATTAAAAGAGGCTGAAACATATAAATGTGCAGTTTTTGTGGGATGAGGGGAGCAGAAAGTGATCTCTGATCGCAAAAAATTCACTTCTATCGATTTTTATTTCAATATCCTCCAATATTCCAATGTCCATGACTGGCTAAGCGACCGACCAATCGAACAATTCTGTGCTGGAGGTGACGACAGTTAAATGCACAGAATCGATAACTGAACCTATTCGGAAGCGAATAACCAAAATGAGCTCCAAACTTCCTCAAATTTTTTTGTTCAGATGGAATTATCTATGGAAGTAGCATCAAAGAGTGCAGGTGTGAAGCTTAACAAGCATCAAAACTTTGTTCGAGACAAATTTCGTCGCCGAAAGGTAATTTCAAAACTCAGATTTCACATCCGCTGAGAGAGTTGAGTGTTGAAAACTTTGAGCAAATTCTCATAGCTATAGAACAGCGGAAAGATTGCACTGAATCTCTCAAATATGCCCATTTCTCTGATAATATCGTTTCACCATCCATAATTGCAACAGGTATGGAATTTTCGCGACATTTTGCATACTACAATCATAGTTCATTGATGGAGCATAGGTTCCTAATCAGATAGATACAAGCTCAACAATAATGCGAAAGTGAGCTGGGATTTAACTTGTCGACGAAGCGATGGTTGAAACACTTCAGCGCTTGCAGGTGTAAATGAAATCAAGCTTGCACAGCCTGTTGGAGTGAGCTTGCTTATTCAAACTTGACATCAAGCAATGTTCTACCGCGTATCGCAGATCGTTGGTCTCAAGCCAAACAAACCATGCTACTGTGCTCAAAGGCCTTGCTTTATCAATGTAATGCTGTGCACTAGCTGACCTAGTCTAGAAGCAGACCCCTTGCTCTGGTCACTTATCTTCACTTCTCTTGAAATTTCTGCGATTATAGGTTAATGAGCGAATGAGTTTGATCAAGAGACGTCCTATCGCTGCAGTTCCAATGGAGAAGTTATTGACGCCTGCAACAGAAAGTCCAAGAATTATTGACCAACCAACGCGCGTTTGTTGTTTTTCTCGTCGAATTCTAATAATCTCAAGAAGCAAAATGATCTTTTTTGAGAAAAGCACAAGTCCAATGTCAATATAGGTGAATCAGTCGACAAATGTGAATATCGTGGCGAGGATACAAAGATCGCGACGTATGCCTTCGTTTGACAGCAACAAAGTTGTCACAAACTCCGTGAAAGCTGCGAACTGTAACGCTGCTTTAGATGGTTCCAATTACGATCGATCTTAACTCATCGCTCAGTGCCAGCTATCACTTCGTAGAGCAAGTTATCTTCACCAAAGTGGCTGAATCTGCACTTATCAACGCCAGCGTTTATATTGAAGCTCAAAGTTTATGCCCGAATGCCTCCGTATTATCAGAAGAATGCAGAATTTTCTTGGAGTATTCTAAAAGATCGCACCAAAATGACGCATTTATATATAGCTTATGAAAAAATCTACCAAGATTGCTTAAAAGACAGCCTTTTGTAGTGGAGAATTGTCAACATATTTTGATGCGCTCATTGTCGTCATTTTGTGATGCTTACAAAAATAATGAATTTCAGGTAGCACATTACGGCAATATTATAGTGCATTTTGATCTGAAAGGTGCTCCACCGAAGGTCAACTATCTTAAGCAAGTACTCGAGCTGATAAAGCGGAATGGAGCAACAGGCTGGTATTGTTAATATGTTTTAGAAACTGCCCCTTCTCCCTCCTGGTTGATAAAACTGCTCAAGAGGGGAAGGAAAGGGGGGGGGGAGAGCAGTAGGTTTATTAACCATTAATTGTGCGATGTAATTATCTCCAACCAGCGATGAAGTGGATGAAATCTCTATGAATGTTACCTTTAGCCGAATCATTTCAGTGGGGCATTGAGTGCAATCAGCTCGCTAATGGAACATCAAATTCACTGCTAATGCCTTTCTTTTTATTCAGACGAAAGGCAATACTTTTGCCCTTCAATCACTTCGCCATCCACTGAGATATCTTTGTACTACAGATATCTTAGTAAACAACTGTGCTAATGCAAAATTGCAATGTTTCGTTGCGCATTACTCGTAAGAATCAATGAGTTGGCCATCTAAAGACGTTTGCCAATTTGTATTGCAAAGATCATTAAGACAACACCGTGTCTGCGTGTTTGTTGTGTCTATCTGATCGTTAGTTCTAACTAGCGAACCAATCAGGTTGGGGCTATGGGCAAAATGTTTGTTGTGGAAGAGTATCGTTTTATTATATACTGCATTCGATCCATCAAGTTTATTAGTAGTTATGCGCAGAAAAAAATTGCATGCATTTTATGCTAATCGATTTTTCGTCTTAACATCAATCTGACAACAAAAAGAGAAGCAAATCTTTTTGGATGACGCGTGAGAGTTGTAGAGTAAATTATAACCAAAAGATATTATGTCGCATATTTTATCAAATTGACTGAAAAGAAATTTGATTATAATAGTTTCAAACAAAATCGCGCATATCAGATTGAAAATGGAGAACGCTAACCTGAGACGTAAAGGATGCTTGCAATTCGACTCTGAAATAACCACATGAACTGAGCAATGCGCATCGACCTTTACTCGCAAATATTCGTACTTTGGTTCACTCTCTCACAACCTCGCTGCAATTGCTATCCACCTAGTTACGATTTCGCTATTTATATCACAATAAGGCAGCCTTACTTCTATGGGAGTTGAAAGAAGTTAGGTGCGGAAACTACACTAAAAATGCTCCAATTCGACTCCTTAATGGCGATAAATGTTGAAAAAATTCGAGTAATCCTTTCGTTCAGGAATTCTCATCGAATGGGAAGATACATTTCCGTTTACGGGAATATTCGAAGATAATCGCTCTACTGAGGGTTACACAATGGCCGAAGTCAAGGAAATCCTCAGTTTTGCTCAAACGCTCGGACTCGATATTATTCCTCTCGTTCAAACGTTCGGGCATCTCGAATGGATTCTGAAGGTGCAGAAATTCCGCAAATACCGTCAAAACGATATGTATCCACAGGTACAATATGATTTGCTTTACTTGTTGGATTGCGAGCAACTCATAAGAAATGTTTCGATTTAAGGGAACTCAGGCAACGAATCACCAAGCATTTTTTACATGAAACCTTGCAAGGAGAAATTTCGAATCCAATATCAGCAATGCTTACAGGTGATTTGCTTGGCTGACGACGAGGCAGTTGGATTGGTCCATGAAGCTATAAGACAAGTAGCGGACATTCACAAGCAGTTTGGCATGAGGTATTTCCACATCGGAGCTGATGAAGCACTCGAGGTGAGACAGCTGTTACTTCTAGAGTCATTTCTTCCGTGGGTAAATAGATGCTATGCTATTCCATACAAACTATGCCGCCAAGTTAGTGGATTATTTTCCATCTCAGTTTAGGTCCGTAGGATGCTCGATATATTTTCATCAAATTTTGCTCGAAAACATCAATCCTGAACAGAAACGACACATAACTGTTTCCGTCATTCATTCATCGTCTTTCTTCTCTCATACCGATCCTATGCAAACTTCTCGGGTTTTTGAGCAAAAAAGTAGAAAATGAAAAACGCTATCAACATACGCTGTCGTATTTATCAACGCATACTATCATTATTCTCACTGTAGTCGGATTATAGCTTCCGCTTTTCGCTGTAATAAAATTCAAAACTTCAGTCTGTATAGCGAGAAACAGATGTGAGTAAAGGAAATGGGCCTCTTAATTTTTATTGCTTTCTCTCACGTACTACGCTTTAAACTGATATCTCCTACTCATCTCATCCCATCCTCTCCGGCTTTCTTCTTAGCGAGGACTCGTTTCATCGAGGTAGCCAATCCCGACAACCCTCGCGATTTATTATACATTACGCTCTTGTCGCTCCTTCACCTTCCTGTCACTTTAATGGTGGAGGAGAATCAACACAGCCCCATTTCTTATTACGCATAAATGCCTTTACCCGCGGCCTGGCACTGGTAGATAATGCAATTTTTTCAAACACTTTGCTGAATATTTCTTCGCTTGCTTCGTAAGCGCAAAAGCTCTTTCTCTCTCGATTGGACTCCTGGCAAAATTCGATATGCCAAACTGAATTTTCCACTAAGTCTTCAGAAGGAGGTGGGAAGGTAGACACGGGAAGGAGTGGGCAGGAAGTGCGCGTAACTCTTCGCCCACCCTGCAATTGGATGGATGGGAAGGGAAAAGACTCCTCTCTGCCTTTCCCAGTGGCCACTTATTGCTTCACTCGCCTCTATTGCAACTATAAGGCAGTAGGTTTGTGACATATCACTGCGATATAGCCAGTTTCAAGTATGGCACCTGCGAGAAGGATGTTGTCTTCATAAGCCAACAGAAAGCAGACGGTAAGGAGCGTCTAGGTGTACAACATCTCGCGAAAATCGCAAAATACGTTCGATCTCTCGTGCCCTATACAAGGTTCGCCTATTTCTCATTTTCATGATTTCTAATATTGAATTTTTC
Source organism: Toxascaris leonina (assembly GCA_022844705.1). Taxonomy (NCBI): domain Eukaryota; kingdom Metazoa; phylum Nematoda; class Chromadorea; order Rhabditida; family Ascarididae; genus Toxascaris; species Toxascaris leonina. The sequence goes on from JAARMF010000257.1 coordinate 77,214, forward strand.
CTATAATGCTTTAAATATGCGAAATATTTCCATAGGCAAAGATAACACAACTTTAGGCTCTCACTGCACTAGTTCGTTGCATATTCTTCAATCACATCACCGTGTTTTACAATCGTATTTTTTGCAGAGTCATCGTTATGGGATCAAAACGAAGAGTCTTTACGACAGAAACTTTTATTCTGCAAGATTTGATAGAAATTACTCAAAAACTTATTAAATATCATTTCGAAACCAATGCGTGAAAAGTAATATCCTCCATAGTAATTCGGATGTCTTCTATCTATACACTAAAATTATTGCTGTGTAGACGATTTCAAGAGTCGCTATTCTGATAACCTTTACGCAATAATTGAACGGAATATGGTACTCGACGAGCGAATACTGTATAAATACAACTGAAATTTTTGTTGCTTCGCTGCTTTTAGTTTATTTTTGTTTTATTTGTAAACGGCACATTCTTCAGAGTTTTAGCATGGTACGATATGCTGAGGACGTTCTCAGCTGAAGTGATCACCGAATATGAACTTGGTGATCTTATAGAGCCGGTTGTGTGGGACTACTCGGAGACTGTTCAACAACAAAATGGTCAATTCAGCACTTCGCTCTTTTTTCTCTCCTTCTCTTCCTTTCTTTCCTTCCTCTCTCTCTCACTGCTTTACATCTCGGGCAATTTATTGAATGCCTCGTTTAAACTGCCATTGAGATTCAAATTCATATGCATAAGTTTTGATGATTCTGCACTTGTGGTGGGGAGATCAATTGAGGAAAAGATAAAACATAGAGGCGTATGAATGAGAGGCGTTAAATACAAATAAGAACAGTGCATAAAGCGATTGTTCTTATTAAGTGCACATCGCTAAGTTAGTTACTTTGCTTTGCAAAAGCGAATAGTTCTGCCGTTGCGTCTGCATGTGTCCGACTGTCTGTCTGTGTCATCGCTCCAATTCGAAAGCAACTGAATCTGCGGTTATAAATTTTACCGTCCAAAATGTTCCTCAAACGTTGACTATTTGTACGACATTTCACATTGGAGTCCCATAGGGATCACAAAAAAAAAATCTGTTTTAGAAATTGCGCGTATAAAGTGAATGTGTGAAAGCATAGTTCGCATGCCTATTAGTTGTTTATGAAGGTACCTGTCTGGTCAAGAGAGGGGAATAACAAAGCGCAAACCGTCACCGCTTCTCGGGCATTTCTGTCCATCTGCATTTTGCTGCAGTTCATATTTCTGGCGACGTCTTCAATTACTTTCGTTTCCTCTCTTTTCCATTGCCATAATGGCTTTCAGTGCCAAAGTGGAAATATGGGCTGTTAAATTAGAATGCTCCTCTAAACAGCTAGAGATGAGTGCAAAGACTTGAAGAAGCTGTTATTGTAGCATCTCAATCGCCACTCCCAATACATTTTATTAGCTTAATTGCAATAAAATGCTGTTGTCGTCATTAGATCGGCATAGCCGCGGTCGCCGAAAGAACGGACATCTCATACACGGATCATTCTTGCTTCGTTGCATCTTTAAAGAAATTCACACCTTTGATGGCAATAAAAATCTGTTCAATTCTATTCTTTCATCTTCAGCAAATTTGCTTTTTTCGTTGTGATTGCAGAACGGACGTGGCAATCGTTGGCTTCATCATTCAAGAATGTGTGGGGTTCATCGGCGTTCAAAGGAGCCAATAATCCCTCTTCCCAATTAATTGATATTCGACATTATGTGACAAATAACAAAGCATGGTTGCAACAAAAAAATGTAGAACCTTTTTGTCTTTTTTTTTGATTGAAATGAGTTCATTCAAGCAGAAAATTTATCGTCCGATTGAGTCTGCATTGCAAGAAATGATTGTGAAATTGATGTTATATTCATTCCACTCAAAAGATATTAATTCAGAATTACTTCGAAGAAAGTTTTTGAGCGCAGATTTTGTGATTCCGTCGAATTTGTGACTGCGAATGGGAGTGTCCTTTATATCTTTGTATCCGACAAATTCAAACTGCAACTTTGCCAAAGATTGGTGCGCCATATTTCCTTCGCTTCGAATGATGAATCACCTAAATGATTTGTATACACCTTGTTCCGCAGCCGTTCGCTTCCACACGGTTGAGCACTTACGCTAATATTCCTTCTGCATCGGTGTCATTGTTTGTCTAATTCTTATGCATAATTTGTACGGTTGGTTGATGTAGTGGTTCAAATGCAAAAAGCACTTGTCGTGCTAGCACCGTTGGTGCACTTTCCTATTGGTGCTACAAGCAAAAAAAGAGTATCAATCGGAGTATTCGTTCTCACTTTGTAGGGAAGCAATGATTATTAGATGGATGAGGTGCTGATTCGTAATCGAACTGAACAACGATCATCAGTCCGATGCTGAAATTCTAAATCGTTGCCCTGTAATCAGCACTTTTCTATTGTAGCGATTTGGCGGATTATTCGAAAATTTTCGTGGTATAATTCTAACCGGATGGCAGAGATACGACCACTTTGCGGTGCTCTGTGAACTTCTTCCTGTGGCCATTCCATCAGTCGTCGCCAACCTACACGTAAGACAACTTTCTAACAATATCCGCCGTGACTGCTATGAATTTCAATCTTTTTGTTGACGTGTCCTATCACAGAAATGTTTTTTCTTTCTATCCGACACACATAACTTCAGAACCTGGGTTGCATCACCTCAAAGAGTTGCAAGAAAGGGCTAGAACTTCACATGAAATTACTGCAGCTTTCAATAGGGTTTTGCAGTTTTCGCAAACTTCTTTAAAAGACTGTAACATAAGTGTTCTTGTTCATGGCTATCTGCTTGTGCGTTAGCCGCATATTTTCATCCAATCAGTCATCAAAACCACACTCTTGGGATGTGATCAGTCTACCCTATAACGCCTCATAGCCACATTTCATATTCTTCCTCGAAAGTTGCATCAGCAAAGCTTATTATTATCGGAGTTCCGTTCCTCAGTTTTCATGACTTCCTGTCTGAAATTCTGGCGGTATCAATATGGAACCAATATGGCCAGAGTTAGGCAATTTGGGGTATAATACGTAATTTGGTTTGAACAGCTACATCAGCTTTCAAATGACACGTCATTCACAAAAGCGTTGCTGTGCTAATTCTAGGCACACTCAACTGCGATTAGAATTTGTATGAACAGCTGTATCTAGAGAATTTAAACACACCTTGGGGCCGATTAACACTGGACAGACTTAGATTTAAAACCAATCGGGTTGCAAAGGGGGAATTTTTCGGAGATGATTCACGCGAAGAGCTCGCTTTGCTGAGGCCTGAGTGCATTATTAATGTGAATGTTACTATGCACTATAACGGTTGTGCAAGCGGAAATTCAAGAACACTGCTCGTGCTGAACACTTTGGCACGCTTTTCCATTTGTCTCTTGTCGGTCCATTTGTGGATGATTTGAATCGTGGGTGTCATGAAATTTGCATTCTTTAATTTTGGTTTCTCAATTGCCCAATGTCATCAAAACAAATTCCTGGTATATTACTTCGCCGATCGAACCGAACACTTCTACAAAAAAATCGGAAAACTTTGGCAGTGAAGTTTCGAAACGATTGCGTGAGCGAAAGGTTGTACAAGTACCAAGCAATTATTTCCTTTCGAGTGAGACCACATAAGGAAGGCAGAGATACTGCTTTCGATTGTTTGTGCAACCGGTCAATTTCGTCAACAAAATAACGTGTTTTCAATTACTTTCGACCGATTGCGAAGTCAAAATTCTGGAGTGCCCATCCAGAGTTCTAGAGCGGCTATTGGTTCCGTTTCTCGACACTCCCCCCTCCTCCCCCTTTTCTATCCATGTGGCTCGCTTCCTTATTCGCATGGTTTCCAGATAGCAGCTGGCGTTGATTCTGGGAACGAGCGACTGTTGGAAAAGAAAGTTTCTGAAGCGCTCCGGTGCACAGAAATTGTTTCACTGAGTGATCCCGACAGATTCGCCGGATGTGCTTTTCCAGGTATACTGATTTGCATTCTTCACATAATCACGAACTCCACGGAAGAGCCAAACCAGTCTCTCATCTAAAAAAAAATGTAACTAGGGTCTTAGAGGTTTAGAGGCTTACCAGTGAGAAATACACGATAATAGTTTTAATTTTTTTGTCGAAGATTACTGCGTAGCCATCAATTAAGTATGATCATAAAAGAACACATCGACGAATTTCAATTAAATATGGAAATGCTTTACGGAATATGCACAAACGAGCAATAAGCCGATTTAATTTATACAGCTCGGGAAAGCTTCTTTGCAAATTACAGCGCTTCGTGAAAGGATTCTAATAACCGGCGGAACATAATAACCATTTAACTGAATAGGAAATAAAGCTTTAACAAATCATAACGTTACTTGTACTTTATGCCCCAACAATTAACTTTATTCGATATGTAAAAGAAGGAGAAACGCCTCATGTAGCCTTTTTGCATTCTCCTCATCTGATTAAGCAGTTGTGCAACATATCACTAGGTGGTGAAAAATGTTGGGTAATATGGAACATTTAAATCTCCATCGATCCAAACACTTATACAAGAGATTCTGTTTTACATCCAAATTGAAAGTCAAACTGCAATAAAACACCCACAAATTTTGAAACCTCTAAACGTCTATCGTCTCGAGAAATTGATAAATCACCGTGAAAGAGCACATATAAATAAACATAGGTGGATGATGTTACCTAAATGTGCTTTGCCAGTTGAAATTTGCAAGAGCCTATAGCAAGGGAAGAAGCGCCGTAAAGTTTCATAAGATGGTAGCAAACGATGGGTCTTTTGGAATAATTCATTCATATTTCCACTGATTCAACAGCCGTTATTGCTCTTCCAGGAAAAGTTTATACACAGAAGGTTTATAGGCGCTTGCAGGCTCACATTTGCAATGTTGTTAATGGCAACGTCATATCTGTAGGAAAGTATGTATGCTTTGTGGTCCATCTTTCTGTCTCGCTTCGTCGGCTGAGGGACCATTAAAGCTAGAGGAAAGAGATTTGTGTAGCCTACACGGCTGAATAACCTCCGGGATGACATCCTAAGCTATTTTTTCCTTCTATTCATTAATACTGAACGGAATGTTATACACATTTGAAATGACCGAAAAAGTTCCAAAGCCGTTCCTTTAGGCGGGCTTCTTATGTCACATTGGTCAGGTCACATGAATTCATCCCTCGCGGGATACGACCGATCGGGTTGCCTAAAAATCAGGTCGTAATTCCGATATATCGATAAATTGTTAGTGCTTTATGAAACTGTTAGATCAGATAAGCGGAACGCCTCAGGGGATATCATGGCAAACCTTAAGTACACTTTTGCTCCTGTCCGCTGCATAATGCTGCAAAATGGACGAGTGAAGATGTGTGCCAAAACGGTGGCATAATAAGATGTCATTTTACTATTCTGACCAGGCTGATCACGCCAGTCTCTGGCACAAGTTAGTAGCAAACAGTGGATTATGGAATAATGCTCTCAAATTCCAAATGGACAGATCACACATGCATGCAAATCCTTCATCTCTGTTGACGCTTGGTTAGTGTAAAAGGCATGCAGCTTTCTTTCATCTTTGAACGTCTTTAGCTCATTTTCAAGTTGATAGAATAAAAGAGAATATAGTACAGCAGGGTACGCAATGTTCGCCGTTTGCCGAGCCGAGTCTGGCCACGGTTGTTTCTGAGTTAAGCACAACGTTGCCACAAGGCGCTCTGCATTCGCAAGCTTGGAGCAACGCTTGAAAGCTACAGTTGGAACTAGGGAAGTCGGACTTATTTATGGCCTCCTTGCAAACTATCTTGTTCAGAGTCAACAATCTTTATGAATGTTGGAGACTCAGAATTGATCGACGTTCATCTGGTGTGTCATCCAATTTACAAAATTCGATTTAACTCCTTGTGGAACACTGTTTCAGGCTCAGAATTATTTGAAGCAATTCACGTCTTGTTAAAGCAACAGACGAATGCAGTGAAACACAGTGTATTTGAAGACTATCAAGTGAAAGGCTGGTTGGGTCGAATGAATACCAGACACAACTATTCCCAACTGTGGTATTTAAATGGCCTTATAAACGTCATTCAGTCAAATTTCTTCTCGATGAGAAGTATGGAGAAACTCATTCGGTAATCAGTTAAGATTTCTGAAAAACGTTGAAAACGATTCGATGGTTGAGATAGCGCTAGTGTTGCCCAACTGGTGTCCATAATGAATGTACAAAATAATACAAATTGTCCAAAAATTGGACGAAATGGCTGAAAGAATATGGCGAAATGTTCGGCTGTACGATGATTTGAACAATGATTGAGCTCTGGAATGGATTATGGAATAGAGTGCTGATGCTGCAGAATTGTGAGAAGTTGATCGGAAAAAGTGCGTGCACTGAAAGTGTGCAGCCAAAAAGTGAATCAATTCCAACAAAATCAACATCGATCAGCTAGTTGATCAATTTTCTAAAAGGTTTTTCAACGAATTTGTTGTGCTTCCAAAGGTTTTCAGCTTCTGGCATTCTCTACAAGGTTTCAAACTCTTCTCTTAATTGGTTCTATTTTGAAAAAAGACATTGGAACTGATCGGTGGATATTTATGCTATAAATGATTTCGAAAAGAACAATTCACGTCGTTTGATAGATTTTGAGTTATGAAAGCGTTTCAATTCAAAAGTTGAAAAGTGTGCAGAAAGTGGTGTGAATTCGATCGGTGGTATTTCATTTGCCGTTTGAAACATTTGTGTGCTGAGCTATTTTAATATTTGGTGATTAATGCGGTCAATTAAAGTGCAATGTGAGAATAGTTTTACGATAAATGCTGAATTCAGGTCAGTTATGGAGCCGATTTATCAAAAGAATACGATCGATGAGTGGATTTACGAATATGTCGATCCGATAACGGAACAGCTTGAGAGATATTTGAAGGATATTGGTAGATTGTGGCATATTAGAGAGTTCCCAAAGAGAAATTTCGAAATTCTTAGAGACTTGAAGCCGATTTGAACTTTACTAAGCGCGCTGTCTCAAGACATAGGGCATGAAGCGCTCTTAAATGACGGTTATGACATGGACAATTGGATAAATCTTTCTGCTTGAAGCAAATACCGATCTCGAATTAAAGCGAGTTTCAAGAAGAGCGGAAACAGATAATTCTCGGCTTTGCTGCATAACATTGATGATTTTTATGTAAAGAAAGGTCACATGAATGGGTATTTTATTGACTTCGAACAAAGCTCTGCGTTTTTTGTTGCTTTAGAGCGTGGAATTGAGAAAGCCAATATTGGAAGCTTTGAAGGACTTCGATTTTAGATGACTCTTCAATTATGGGAGGGAGGCAGTTCTGTTTAGAGCCATCTATTTTGATGGTTTCCAACTTCGTGGCCCCGAATTCGGATGTGGCAATGCAACTTCGAACCTGCGAATTCCATCTCACAAAAGAAATCCATGGTGAAGGAGGTGGAAGAACTATTGAAACAAATATCCAATCAATCCGTTTCTTCATCAATGCTCGAGCTGTTGACGTGGGTGCTTGCTTGCGAAGTATGGCTAGCAACTTTCCAAGATCTTTTTTGTGATCATGTTTGTCGTTCGTCTAGCTGCTGGAGTGACAAAGAATTTCCTCGGCGAGTTTCTTAAACTCGGAATGTTCACTTTTGGTGATGACTGAAGTTGAATCTCTACGTTATCTCACCACTGATCTAGACATCCTTCCACCATTCGTCCGAGAATAGAGACCGCAAGGTTTTCACAATTATTACATTTACTAGAGAAGCAATTTCGGAAAAAATGCGAAAGGCTAAAATTTGATGAGGGATCCATTAATTTCAAGCTTAGAAGCCTCACCTTCGGAAGAGGTTGAATCTTCCATGCGCACTTATGACTCCCAATAGAGCTGAAATTATTCCAAAAAAATTCTACTGAAAGGCATCTTCATAAACTTGTGCAGCACATAGTATATCTTCACATAATCATGCAGCTTGTGCAGAGGATTTTTAGAGGCTTTCAAAGATGAACGCATATACGGAAGTTTTTGTTGCGTGGCATATAGCTGGTACAGTCACTTGGGAGCTTCACTCACAATTTGAGACAGCGTGCTGCTCAAATGTACTGTTGTTATTGAAGTTGTGCCTGCCGACTACCATCAACTACGTTCGCGTCAGGATGTTTGAAAACATCTTGTTCACCTGCATAGGTTTATTAGCGATCATGTCACTTTTTTGCAGTCATTTTGCTTGTGCTCATTTGTTTTTGGAAAAGACGAATTACACTGATACTGCTTCCGTTGTTTCATTTATGCAAATTTGCTCACCTGAGGAAGTTTACCAGTAAACTACACATGATTGGTCGATTCATTTTGCATATGGAACTTCACGAATGCTGACTGCGTTTTGAATTTTTTTTTTTTTTTTTGGTTGAAATATCGAATATGTCATCCATTACATTGATAGATAAAACGTCTTAGAATAAAAGCGTTCAATGTCGGAATCCCGTTTATTATACATACAGATGATCTGCAAAATGTCACCTCCGTAACAGCGAACTGACAGCAATCCGGGAAATGCAACCGGTGTGACCGCTGCATTCTCTGTCCGGTAGTCGATTCATCGTGGTAGGATCGTGGATAGTCGTTGTTCAAAGATTACAGTAGTAACGTGGCACACTGCTGGTCTAAGTTTACTGTTAGTGGTCAAAATGGAGAACACTGAGGCTGTTATACAATCGTATTTCAACGATATTAGGGTTAACTTCTTAAGCGTTCAACGCGTTGCTACTGTAAGCACCAGACACCAGCAATGGACTGTATTTGATAGTGGTGTTGCAGACGAGGAAGGCTTGAGCTGAGAACATTCTTGCAAGATGTTCTTTTCGAAGGAGGAGTATGACTAGTTGGAGAGGTGGGGTGGTAACAGCATTCGAATAATCGACAGTGACAGCCGTTGCTGTTGCGCACCGCCTTGAACACAGCGTTCTCATTCGTCATTCCCAACACGAAACTGCCTCCTGCCTGGCAGCCGCGTTCTCGCCTCGTCGGCTGGCGTCTTTTTCAGGGCGTCGCACTTTGCAACGTTCACAGTTCAACCTCTCAATTCATCGCAGGCTCCATCTTTCAATGATTCATCGCAGTTGTTTACTGCAGATACTCTCCATTTCCTCCAGTTCGAGCTCATTTGCTCATCTCACCCTTTGATGTTGTGAATTTATCTGTTTTTGAAAGTGTGCTTTCACATATTCCTCTATGCGATTTCCTGTTTTCTTTTCTCATTCCCATTTAAAAGGAAATACACAAAGTTTCTTCATTAGTGTTCAACCCTGGATTAGTCATATTTCTTTGCGTCCCTGCATTACGACTAGCGGTTTAAGCATATAAACGAGAGCACTGCTGAGTGACCATTGTGGGATCCATTTTCTGGTCGGTTTGTCGTAAAAACAACTGCTTAGGACTCAGTATCAGTGGCACTGAATCCTAATTTGACTGTCCAGTTGCTTCGAACCTTTCGTTCAAAATGTATGGCCAAATGTTATTCGAAGGTGCGCATGCGTATAACTCATGGTAGAAGCAATTACTGATGAAGAGCCGCTCCTTTTATACCTCAGAAATCATTGTAGCACTTCGAGAGCGTTTGAAATCCATCGAAGTGAATTTCGCTGAATTTGCAAAATGCGAAATCCACTCGACTGAATAAATCCCAAACAATTGTTACCCAACAACAACTCGGAGTTCCGAGCATTCAGGCAGTGTGCAGCCTGAAGAGGCACTACCGGGCCTGCTATCGAAGAGTGGTTGTAACACTTTGCAAATTCATTTCGACGTTTTTTTCTTTTTGATAATCGACATCTCTGATCGAACTTCATATTCAGCCACCTTATTTTCCTTTTCTATGAAAAAAAATGAATATCTTTGTTGGCGAATTTTCAACACACCTGAAGAATTCGGTGAATAGTCATTCCATCAACCAGTGAGATACTCTCTTCCTCTGCACTCTCACAGCGATATGTGATGAAAAGAACTATTCGAAACACCTGCGTAAGACTCTATATCATCTCGAGTTCACAAGGCATCTGTTAGTATATCACTATGAGACAGTAGTTAAGGGGACAATGATAGAGCTGTTTTCCACGTTCCTTTTAGACGTACCTCTAGTCCACACCAGACCCTCAGTGTTCTCTAACTATGCAAAAAAAAATGATGATAGTTCATATTAAAAATATTATATCACACGCGGTTACATCTCTGATTCGTGAATCAGTCTGACGGCTGCTATAGAATAGACAAACTGCCAAAGTTGACTTCTTATTGTTTGCAGTCGCCGAGTTCTCAACAATCTTCTAATGTGGCCATCATATCAATGATGTATTAGCAGACTGTAGTTGAACATAAAAATATTCTCGCAACTCATCACATGTGACAATTATCGAAAGTCACGTTGAAGGGAAGGTGTTGCACTAGGGTCCTAACCAATTATTTTCCATACATGCTTTTTAATTTCATCCCTTTAACGAATTTTGCCATGGATTTTTGGAAAATAACGAATTTTGCCATGGATTTTTGGAAAATTACGACAATTTTTAATGGAATTCTCTGACGGAATATATCAACTTTTCGTGTGTTATTTCATCTTGCCTTTCATTGATTGTATACATTTGTCAGATTAAATTGTTCAATATAAACAAGAGAACTGATATCAATAACATACCAAAAAGTCATCTCTCGACGCGTTCAGCTTGGCTTGCACCAGGTGTGTTCATCCCTGTTGTTTACTTAATCGGTTGCAGAGTTACGTCACGAGGTGTTTGCCGAGGAATAGAGGACTATGCTAGCAGTGCTACTGCTAATGTTAATGATTCTCTCGATCGACGAGAGTGATGCTAAAGTGCAGTGTCCACCAAATCAGAATGGCTTCAGGCTAACGTGTGCATTCAAATGCTGTAAGAGTATTGGCGCAAATTATGAGGTAAACGCAACTTCTTTCAAATCAATTATCCTTTTACATCATCATAATTGAGCACTTCAACTTAAGGGATGGCGGACGATGATGCGTGAAATTTACTTGGTTAAGAAAAAATACAAAATGCAAACTAAGGGATAGCAAAACTAAAAATTTCCACCACTTCACCCGAACATTCCAATTAAGACAGCTGCACTCTTCATATAGGCCCATTAAAAATTATTACGATCATTTCTTACTTAGTGAAAAATTGATCAGTATGGCGATCTTAGCACACTGCAAATGTGCCGAGACTCGTTTATTTTTGTGTCGTTTGTGATTTCCTGACGACGGCTCTCCGACCACTTCGAAAGACGATCGGAACGCGTTTTAGTGCAGAATTGATCGAATCAATAAATCATCACTGCAATCGGTAAACCGCAAACAACCTTTCCTATCGGAACAAAGGGTTCGAACATATTGGCGGCTGTTTTAAAAATGGAACAGGTGGATTTTATTCTTCGCCACTGCGCTCAGCTGATTATGAATTCGTCGAGAAAACTCCCTTTGTTCCATAGTGTTTAAGTTGTTCATTAAAGGAGTGCGAGAGGAAGGCAGCCAGGAACGCTGATCCTGGGCCTTGCGCTTGAACGGTGCAGGAGGGAGAGGATGAGCGGGATAAGCCAAAAGCGAATCCATGCAGCCTACAGAGGATACATTTGGCTTTCATTCCTTTCCCTGTGTTTTATCTACGCAAAAGTTTGCTTGAAAAGGTCATATTGTAGAAGCAGAAGATGCATGCTGTACGATACGGGTGGTACAGATCCTCCTAACCACGAAGAAGTTTTATTCAGCGCTTCCCAAGCCAGGAGAGGGTGGGAGTCGTTTGAAACCCGCCGAATTCAAGGTCTCCGAACTTTCTCACAAGATCCCGAAGACAAGTTTTTGAATTTGTGACCTCCCCACATTCGGACAGCTCTAATATTTCGCGAGACCACTGGTTTTGGAGGGTAACAAAACTCGAAATGCATCCATTTTCTCAGGTTTGGCAGGATTATTCCACTTTTTCTTTCAAAATCAGCGGAAGCATTAGAAAAATGATCACTAATATTTAGAGTATTAGGCATAGTGAAGGGGTAGCGCTGAGTTTCGAACGTTTTCTAGTTGTTGTTTTTTTCTGAGTGAAGAGAGTTGTGCGATCTGCTCAAATGTCAAGCAGTGGGCGCTTTTGCATTGTCATCTAGAGCGCACGTCATTAAAGATTAACACCGCCGGTCGCCTCAGACGATCGGTAGTGGCGCACAGCGAATGAGACGTTGCTCCTCATCAGTTCCTTGTTGCAAGAGCTAGAAAATCCTGAGCGAGAGTCTTGCAGCACACTGTCTATAATGTGACTGTCATTGCAGCTGACACGTGAGTGGTACAGCACATCGGGCTGACATACGGCTTCTATATTTGCTTTGTGATTTGCAAACCCGAAAGTCATTGGGCGGTGATTGATTCTTAGAGCACCATATTTGTTGGGTGCCTTCGCTTTAGCGACTTGCGGTTCTCCGAATCCGGAATGACATGCATCTTTCAAAGTGGATGGAAACAAGTAAAGCCAAACATTCCATCGTCTGTGTACACTTCCGCGTGATCATGCAGACAGAGCAGAGTACGGACGGTGCACTTTATTCACTGTGGAGCCCCTGTAAACGATTGTGTCAAGATATAAAGGCATTATTTTGCATGCTTGCTAATGCTTTGGAACAAACGGTGCAAGTGACTAACTGACGCGTTACGCAGTAGCACGGCGGGTTATGACTCAGATTGGTATGAAAAACGAGTTTTGACCATATGGAGGGACTGTTCGATGACCGTGCAAGATAGTGTGGAGAAACGGCAAGCTATAGTAAAACATTTTGCTCATTAAGGATTATTTTTGCTGCGGGCTCGATGACAAGACAGTTGTCGGCGATTCAGCGGAGGTGATCACTGAAGAGGGCAGCAATCCATCACGCTCCGAGAGGTTTATTGCCTACGGCACAACTTACCAGTAAGTTGTCATCGTCTCATTCTGTGGTCAACGGATGTCATTTCCGCTAATGTATCTATGCGTGAATAAGCTTCACTTTGCTTTTCATTGTTCCAGCTATATTTTTCAACATCAGAACTCGTGCTTCTGAAACAAGCTGGAATGCGCCAAATAGGGGGCAAAAATGCATTCAAATTTAATTTATCCGAAGAAATCCGTGTTTGTGCGCCTTTGTAAGTTTGCATTTACAGGATGCTTCTTGATGGTATCTCATCTGAGCATGTATGTGCATGCGTGTATTCTCACCAGTTGTTTCAACCGGGTCCCTCTTTAGCTAAATTTGCGGAATTTGGTTAGCCAAATGTGCGCCACAAGTTGTGCATCCTTTGTTAATCTTCATACGGAAGTACCATTTTTGAAAGTAGTGGGCATCCAGATTTCAGAAAATTACGTTCATTTTACGAATAGTTTAACAGAAGAATTTTCGGGAACTTAATGCACGCTGCTGGACAGCTAACATCTCATAGCAATATTCTGGCAGACCCGTCACCGCCCAAAAGCTGTATTCCATTAAAGACGCCTGAAAACCGCTATGCGTTTTATTGTCGATCGGAGTTTCATTTCAATTCGGTGAATAGTAATAGTAGGTGGAGAAGTTTGCCGAAGGAGGTTGCTGTATGTGAGAGTTCTTGCATCTCGCTTGCCTCTCGAAGTAGTTCCACGTTTTAACATAATAACCTCAAATATGCATAAAACCGCCAGTACAATACCTTCAGAAAAGTTTCATGTTCCTAAGAGTCGAATGCTGTAGAATGGGAATTCGACGACTGGGATACTTTTGAAATTTTCAACACATTCAAATATTCATGATAAATTTGGAAATGATGGGTCACATGAGTTGTGGTTAGATCGCCATCCTGAGGTTTTCCTTATAATCACCCGATTGCCTGACTGACTTCGCTGAGTTGTAATAATTAAGTGGGCAGATATTTTGGTTGCCAAAGTAGACTTCAGAAAAACAAATTTGCGGAAGTGCGCAAAAGTAAAGTTTCCTTTCGAAGATTTATGCGAGCGTTTAGAGAGCCTAAAATATGAATAGATTATCGTGCGCATCTCTTTATTTCTCGTCTGTTGAGCGTTGTTGACAGTGAAACGTCCTGATAGCTTTTCCGGTATGCTTCACTTGTTTTCAACCACATCTGAATTGCGATAACTTCAGTCGAATGGGCCAGTTTTGGCTGAGAACAAAGTGGAGTTTTTTGCTGTCCGTCGAAAGATCGTCTTCTGTCAAAACATAATAATTCCTTTCTTCGGGAGCATCCCTTACATTGATGGCGGAATAGCTGAGAGATTGAATGCTAGTAATTGGAAGTTGGGGCAAGATTACATAAATATGGACGTTAGAAAGCTTTATTGCAATTTGCTTAAGAAACGAAGGCTATCCAGTCTTTCTGGTCGCAGTTCCTATGAGTAACTCAGGTGAAACTGGCAGGAAGCAATAAACCGCCATCGCAGATTCTCATCGAAAAGTGGTTTGCAACTGCATCGCCTAAAGCATCTACAGCACCGCGTAAAATAAGTCCGATATGACCGCTTCACTCCCCACACCCCGATCGATCCAACTATTCGAGAGTCCACTCACTAAGTCCAAGCGAAGTCTGAACTTGAACGAACACTTATGGTCGAGAAGAGGCAAAGTGACACGGCTGTATATCGGCCACCTTCTCAGAATCATCACTACCGATCATCAGACCACCCTTGCTATATTGTTCCATGGCTAAAAACATTTAATAGCTCATGCCAAGTGATGAATTAAAATAAACAAAGCAAGCATTTGCAGGATAGACTACACAATGTTGGTGATCGGCTTGATAGTGAGCATCGTTCTGAGTATTCTTTGTTCGTTCTTCTGTTGCCTTCTCTGCAATGGCTGCTGGCTCCATCGACGACGAAACCCACAGCTTTATGAATCGGTCAACGACACCGGATTCTATCCATTATGCTGTATGTTGAAGTTTACAATCGTTTTTATTACACTTTTTTCTCCTAACACATAAGATTACTTTCATGCAGGAAACACACGAAATTCTCTATTATAATAACTTGAGGTTGCTGTGAAAGTTAGCTGAGGCTGGCCTGGCGATGAACTCTCTCCCCTAACCCTGAAATGATGACGGATTTGAGGCCTTCATCAAAAGTTGGCGAAAGGCATAGGAGACGGTTAGGTCTGACATATCGCATGCATTACTGTTAATGGCCAAGAATCTGCTCAATTCCCTTTGATCCAAAAGTATTTCATCGATCTCTCTGAGTGCATAGAAAACTTCATAAAAACTAGCACAAAAATTGAAGTTTTAGGGCGTCCTTTTATATTGATAAAATTAGTTATATACCGTTGATATTATATGCGATTTATATGAACATTGAGATGAGCCGAATGCTCCAACGCATGCGCTAGTTTTCATCCGAATTTCCGCTTGTAAACACCTCGATGCATACGTGCATCGTTGTTAGAGGAATAATCAACTGGGCAAGGCACGTTTCGTGTCAGTTGTTTCACCAATCTTCGTCTTTGATCAACGTATTTTCGCCTATCAACTGAGTCGATATAAAATTACATAGGTATTTACGTTTTATAAAATACGACCATTAAAGCCACTGCATTTTCGTTTAGCTAGATCATCGTAACAGCCGATCGTAAGTGGTTCAAAATTATATCAGAGCTGGTTCAGGTTCAGCCAGGTTCAAACATGAATGTTTCTTGATGGTAAAGAAGCCAACAGTTGTAGTTGGGTATATCTGACGCAGCTCGTGCATAATAAATTCTTGGTCCCCCCAAGCTGAAGACAACAAAATGTTTTTGCCAAACAACAAACCCGCTGCGAAGAACAGTCATTTCTGCACCGTAATAATGGTGAATACTTGCTGTGGGAATTTTTTCGACTACGTTGAAACGATGAACTAAGTAAATTGTCGGCACCAAAATTATTACAGGTAAGCAGCTCCCTTTCTTCTCAGGCAGTTGTTTCCAGTAAATTCCACCTTCTTATTCCGCAATTCACACAAAAATTGCACATTTGCGATGTTGATTGATGCAGTTACTTCATCCATTCGGCATATAACCCTTCGCTTCCACTACATTATTCGTGTTTTGTGGTGTATTTCTGCATCGATAAGGGGCAAAAATGAGGTGACAACGTAGAAATGCATAAATTTCAAATGATGATGTCTCAAGATGAACGCAAAAATCCATGAAACATCCGG
Organism: Toxascaris leonina; assembly: GCA_022844705.1. Taxonomy (NCBI): domain Eukaryota; kingdom Metazoa; phylum Nematoda; class Chromadorea; order Rhabditida; family Ascarididae; genus Toxascaris; species Toxascaris leonina. The sequence goes on from JAARMF010000257.1 coordinate 93,391, forward strand.
AGGATAATTTGTTGATTGTCGTCATAACTGATTATTTGCAGGTGGATTTGGCATTCCGATGGGTACAATCGTCTTCAGCACACATCCTCCACAATACCGTGATGAAGGCCTCTACCACGGCTCATCGACCTCCTCATTGCCAAGCAGTCGTAATAGAGTGAGATTCAATGAGGATGGCACACCGAAAGGCGTTCTTAAGAATGGCCCATCACACGATTTTCCTCACTGAAATCGTTTGATTTACTTTCGTTTTGCAAAATATCAATATTGTTACGAAAGAATTCTTTCAGTATTTAAAAAAAACTATCGCAAACACTGTCTTTTCTCTTGTTTCTACTCGTACATTTCCTTATGATGTAAGGGAGAATACCCTTTCTCTTTGCATTCTTGTATTCTTATTCTCATCGTTCTGCTGTATCGAATAACAGTCTCATAGAGAATCGATACGGTAAATCAGTTGAACACTTTGAGAGAACCTCAGCTCATGCTAAAAAAACAGGCCAGCAGCGCATTTGGCAAATAGAGCTTCTTCGTTCGCTATTAAGAAGCGCTGCTCATCGATGGTTTGTGAGATAATTTCGAAGAAAAAGCCTACAGTAAGTTGGCGGCGTTCATACGAATGTCTCTACGTGTCCCATTAATTGTTAAATTACAGCTAGGAGCTCAAGTCGGTTGAAAATTGAAAGAAATAGTTGTGTAGTAATATTCTCTTTTACTAAGTCATTTGTCCTCCTTTGCCTTATTTCAAGTTCCATTGATACGGTTGAAGAATTTTCGAAATGTGCTCACTGTAACAAAGGTTGTGCTATAGATTTTGAAAGTAAACGAGATATTGCTGTATTTATAGTTATGTACTAGAATCTTTTATGCACTGTTAAAGTTTAACTGTATAGTGCGGCGATAGTGGTTGGGAAAATGAGAATGCTGACAATTCTCTAAAGGTGAAGCAAGAAATAATAGCGCAATGGATAAGTACTTCGTAAGGAAAACCAAATATCCGGATCCCAGTTCTAAGCATTTCTCATCTACATTGTCATATTCGTGTGAACCATCCTCGAAACAGTGAATGCCCTCCAAAGTCAGTACATTCTTTGGTGATAATTGGAAAATTAGCAAAAGCCAGAGTTTTCTTGAATACCTTAATAAAACTAAGACCCTCTCATTTCTCTCTCTCCCCCCCCCCCTCCCCCTCCCCTCCTGTCTGCCGTCCATTCCTACCATTTAATTTGCCCTGGGGCAAAACTTCGGTTCGAGGTTTTGACAGACAAAGGTGACCTCTTCCCGCAAAGTCCTCTTACACTGCTGTATGAGTTCTATCCTTTGCATCGCGATCCTTCGTTTTCAGTACGTAAATATCCACTGCGCATTTAAGAGGACGATGCAGCAAATGCTCATGCGTTCTTATGTAGATTTCACAGCAATAATGTAATTCAGAGCCTCGATGGGCTGTTATAGAACTGTCGGTTTTTCTCGACAGAATCGATGGGAATGAAAATTGATCGACGCTACGCGAATTTATGCTTTCATCTGCGTGTACTTTATTATTGTTTGAAATCTTTCATCCTTCAACGGTGTATATAAAGAATGGCTCAAGCGTTGTGCCTTCACAAATAAACGGTTATTTTATAGTTTTCATCAAAAACACTCCAGAAAGCCGATCACGATGGCGCTTTGTCGATGCGCATTTTCATGCTTATTATACCGCAGTGCCATAGCTTCGACGAGGAGGGCTGATGATATAATTGATATCTTAGATGACCGTTGCAGACCCAGTTAGTTCTCGATGACACAATGAAGACGGGACGTGAATGTCACTGAATGAAGTGCTTTTTTTGTGGGGCAGGGGGGAAGGGGGGGGAGGTGATAGACTTCGGAAGCAGTTGGCGTATGTTTGCACAAAAGCTAGATTTGTCTGTTATTTTGGTCCACAGCTCAACAAGGAGTTTCTAGTTCTCGACATGGTTTGTGTCACATATCGCTAGGCTATGGGAGGCGCTATAGGAAATATTCTGTATGACTTATGGCTTTAACACCACATTCAACGGCAACCACGAACGATACGCATGCAATCAAACGTATGACACATGCAATTTACATAAGGAAGTGATCGGTATCGATGGAAAGTGAATAGTGTCTATGTGAATGAATGCAAATTTAACATTATTACGCCAAATCCGAAAAAATAACGATTTCAGGATCATTTATGTTTTATGCTGAAAGTATACCGATTTATAGAGTGCAAAAATTGCTCAAAACATTCTTTACGCAATTAAATTTGTTTCGAGCACACCGCAACAATCACCACTTCACTTCCGGCACGCTTTTTAGCAGAATTAACCTGCGCCTTCATCTCATTGTGGTTTTTTCGTTACCCTCAATTGCTGTTATACGTTCAATTTTATAATGACAACTTTTACCTCGCGATGTTTTTAACACGAGCAACTACTGCTTCACGTCCCGAACTTCCCCATTATCACCAACCCTCAACTAACATTAATGATCAACCATTCTTTCAAATCCATAACTTAATACTGCCACCAACTATTATTGCACCCAAATATCTTTAAATCAGCAGATATTGTTCTGATAAGTCTTTGAAGCAACCATGTTTGTAACGCTCTTGACGAAAGTACTAATCCGAACGAGAAGAAGAAGAAGGAGGCAACAATCCTGCTCAGAGCTCACAAGCTTAGCTTGGCTAATATGGAATTTTTTGCCTAAACAAAAAATCGGAGAATATGACCCTAGAGGTTGTCGACAGCATGAACATTTCCTAAGCATTGCTGTTATGTTATGTTTGATGATTAGCTACTCTCCGCGCCTCTTACAGCCTTGCATCGTTCGCTGTTGCATTGCAGTTGTCCGGATGGCGAACGGATTGCCGTTGAAAACCAAAAAAGGTTGAGTTATGCAAAAAGCGTTGGAATTTTGTTGAAAAATGAATCAAAACTGCTGCAAACATCATAATTTTGCTGAAATACATGAGGTGTAATGGAATAAGTGCGATATTGAAGGTGAAGAATTCATAGCGATAGAACTCTCCAATATGATAGGAAAATTAGCGGATTCGGGGGAAAGATGTGAAAAGGTTGACTGGAGAGGAGGAAAGGGAGCACGGATGGCCACTCGGCGGTGTGGCGGCGACGGAAGTGAATGCACCTCTGTCTGGCACAGCACGTGTACACGCATTAGTCTGCACCTAGTTACACATTCCCTACCTCAATGCCACCCGCATCCCGTTTTGGAGAAAGATGCAAAATTTCCTTTCCACTCATGCGCAAGGAAGAAACGAGACGAAGAGAAGTGAAGGCAAAAAAGCGAGAGCTGGGGGAGGGGGAGGAGGTTGTGATTGTTAAGTACCACCCATCCACTCGTTTCTTTGAATATGGGAATGATATCTTTTCAAGACACGCTATTACTAGCTATGGAATCGCTCACTGCTCTCATTACACTAGATGCAATTCACGAAAAAGTCTACTGCTCCTAAATCCCTATTGCTTCGGTTCACTTTTCAATACTTCTAGTTTCAATGGGAGAGATTCCACGCTCAAGGGAGCGCCTAAAATGTTCTTTGCAAAGACACATCGTATTCTTAGATATAATGTGCAGTGGCATTAGAAATAAAGTAACCACTAATACAAAGATGCACTAAGAAGTAATGAGTAGAATGTTTTGATCGTTTGATTAAGACATCGATGCAGCTCATTGCCGAATTTATCATCATCATCGAGTCGAAACAAACAAAAAGACAACAATGTAAAGCATTTGAGGAATATGCAACGTCCCAACTTTGATCCAATGCTCACAAGTCGTTTCGGAAAACGCAGATCCTATCAAAGATTTAACGACTAACGCCATTGTCGATACGCACTTCGCTGCTTGCGTCTCATGAAGGTAGGGCACTCCCTCCTCCTTCCTCTCTCTCTCCCCACCCC
>JAARMF010000257.1:97502-112994 GCA_022844705.1 Toxascaris leonina
CCCCCATCCTCCTTCACCTCAGAATATCGGTCCGATCTTGTGTGAAATCTGTTCGGTGCTTTTGAGCAGAACACACATGTTGAAAAATAAAGAAGCTTTAATGCTTGCCTTCATCAAGATTATGTTTACTTTTGTGCGAATAAATCATAACGGACTATAGTCTCTTCAAGATCCACGTACACATACTCCACCACTAGTTTAGGTGAGCCATGCGTAGACGGATATAGCTTCTTCACTCATATTACCGCAGGTATTTTCCAAAAAACATTTGAACGACCAAAAGACCTCCATTGGGCTTTGTATACATGAGCGCAGTTCGGTATTTCAGCTTGCCTTAATTAGGCTGCCCGCAAATCAATCTGGACGATGTGTAGCGACAAGCCTAAAGATAAGGAGTGTTATCAGCGATAACAGTTGGGAGCCGTTCATATTTTGTCATTGTTCAAAATGCACTGCCTCCAACTCTGCTCTGTCCTTTTGATCAGTTTCCTCGACTACACAGAATCGAGATTGATTCGAAATCGATTCCATAATCGATTCAGAACTTGGTTCGTCAAAATTTACATTCTTTTATCCCCTTTTTATTATATTCGAAATACTGAACATTGAATGATATTCAAGTAGTATTCATTCATTTGATGGGACATTTTTGATGTGTTACAGTTGCAACATTTTATAAAAATATGTGCTGCAGAATTTAGTAAATATTGTGTCCATTCTCTTCTTGCATATTATCAGTCATCATATTATCACTCCATCCACCTATCAATCCACACATCGAACAAACAAATCCTCTTGTTTAGAGTTGACGATTGTGACATTTATTTGTATACATAAATGCAAACTCTGATCCTTTAAGCGTTATTCTCTAATATAAAATAATCAACTAATCAAGTGTGGTTCATTTGAATTCGATTGCAAAATAGAGTGTGCCAAGAACTCTGCAATCTTCATTGATTTTGAGGCTATCACTCGATCAGCAACAGCATCGACATCCGCATATATGGGCACTTCTTGTGGCTGGATCAAACACCTGGTTGAATTATCGCCATCAGGTAGACTCTTTAAAATGGTTTGTATGCACTTCGAGAGCTGATGCATCAGTAATTGATGCATGTACTATTCAGATGACCTTTGTGAAACGAGTGTGAGCTGAACTATTATGTTGTTTAATTTGTTATACGACGTGCTCTAGCATTACATTTTTCGTCACCTTATCTGTTACATCTTGCAGTAGTTTAAGGTAATCGCTAATTTCTGTCTTTTTGGAGATAACTTTTTGCGATATTCAGCACTAAGTAACGAGTTTGTTTGCTTTCGAATAAAAACACCCATGTGGTGTCAATTCGAAGTGACAGATGGAAGCATACCCATCGAGTAAATCGCATTTTTATAGTGTCTCTTATAGGCAGACGTATGTCATGCGTATCACGTCCTACGCAATCATGGCGTTCCTGAGCAACGAATTATAACAATGATGTACGATGATATCGCCAATAATTTAAAGTATGTTCCATTACATATTTCCTTGTGTGCTTGTTATCTTGATAATTATTTTTATGCGAGGAATAGAACAATTACTATTGGCTTTTTGACGTCACCTGCAATAAAATTTAGATAATTTCTTCAGCTGCATTTATAGCACAGCATCGTTCCTAGAATTCACAAAATAATAGAAATATGTAATGAGATAGACGAGTCCACTTGGGTTTTCACACTGAGCGGAAATGCAGATCAAATGAAAAAAGCCACCGAGAGGCGTTCATCACGCATTATAACATATCCCAACACATCACAGATGGAAGGGTTCAGCGATGCAAAATACGCCATATTTCAGCTTCCCTATGTCCAATGCAGCAGAGAGAGTGGGAAAGGGAGGAGGGGGGTTCAACTCGGAATCGCGTTAGCATTTGATGTTATTATAATTATAAGCGTTCTTAGAACACTGAACCATCTGCTTTATGAAAGTTTATAGACAACATAACTAACAAGTACCGATTTTAAGTACACGATTTTCGAATACGTGTGCAACACTCAACAGCATATTAACATGTTAAAATGAGCACATTAGACCCCCAAAGTAAGAATTATCGTAGCGAATAGTTTCAGAAGCACTAATCTGCCATTCAGCAAAAATCTCTGTCATTTCAAATGCCTCATAAGCTGTTGCCTACCTTTGCTATTTAACTGGCTCCCATTTTATTACGCACCTTTACAAAGCAAGTTTTGCGAAATACATTTGCATTGACCAGCTATGGCAAATCCGTATTCGCGAGTGTGGCTGCGTTTCTCTACTGCTCTGTCTGGCGATTTCAGGATGCAAATCATTGAATTCAGTGTTAGGAATTTTAATGCAGACCTTTTGGCTCCTATTGCGTTCCGGTCCATAAATTCGAGAAAATTTATAGAAATTTCCAAAAAAATTTATGAAAAACGAATCCTTCGCGGATGATTTGCGTTGACAGTTGCAGCAGCTAAGACATCAATCACTCGTACATTTCCTTCCTTGTTGATAACTTGAAAACCAGTTGGGCACGTGACTGATATGCAAAAAGCGCATATCGTACGGGTTCCTCCCACATACTTCTCCGTTCAGTGATTTAATTATGCTATTGCAGTAATCCATATCCAGGAAAAATTTTCAACCGACCGAACGGCAAAGATGTTTATGATGGAGTTAAGATCGATTACAAAGGACATGACGTCACAAGATCGAATTTCTTGGCAATCCTTGAAGGTAACAAAACGGGTGTAACAGGCGGAAATGGTCGAGTCATCGAAAGCAATTCAGAAGACCGTATCTTTGTTTATTTCAGCGACCATGGTGGATATGGGCTGATTGCATTTCCTTTTGAAGAGGTTAGAACTTGTTCGGAGAATTGTTCGGACTCGATTTTGAGAAATAGCATGGCCTTTTCAAGTCAGTTATGTAACGGTAAGCCGTACCACCCCATCGATCGAACATGTTCGGTCTATGCATTCGAATCTGTCGTGCTGGATTTTGCATGTTCGATAGGTCGAACAGTGCAGGGTGCGTTCGAAAAATAACTAACCGCTTGAAAGCAAAAAGCCATATTTTCCGCTGATAAAGATTTCAGCAGTCTCTGGTCTTATGAATTTGACCGTGGAAGAGGGATGGTAGCCATTTGGTGGTGAACTAATAAACTGTATTATTCATATTTTCGACTTCGATAATATACAGGAATGCTGTGCAATTATACAACACAAGACATACTTGTGGGAATATAGACATTTATTCAGAGTCCCAAATGACACATAACTTTGCAATTCATTTATGCCGACGTCTATAAGCCTTAATCCTGTGGTAGCGGAATAGCTATAACAAATTCGCAACAGTTTACTTCACCAAATGGCTACTCGGTATTTCACTAAGATTTTTCACGAAGACCTGTAATTGGTGCTGTTGATAAAGAAAAAAGAAAGCATTAAGCGAGATATGGAGGACGATGGCTTCGCGGAACGGAATGCGGAACACGCATTTGACGCGAACTGTATGACTTCATTAGAAAAAAAAAAAAAATAAGGGTGTTCTCTCACTTGCTAATACCCTGATGCCGTGCAATTTGTGGAATCTCGTTTTTTAGCATGACGATCGCCTTCGGGATTATCCCTGAACACATAAATTGAAATATTTATACCTACGCTTTGAGCTCTCGACCGTCATTCAAAACGAAATTCAATAATTGCGACAAGCAAGGAAGGCATGAGTTCGCTTTATCAGTTACACTTGAACTTCAACGATTCAATGGCCATTTTGCATTTCCGTATGAAGGCGCTGATTTTTTCGACGTTTTCCCGCGAGGCGAATAAATTCACCATTACATAAACATAAAGTATATAAATATGGATTCTCATCTAAAAAAGTCCCACAAAATTGCTTTTGCTATTAGCCATTTGAGGCGCATTTGGATTATTTTTAAAACGTTTGTTAATTTTCCCCATTTTTTCAGCTGACTGTGGTTGATTTGAATAGCACATTGGTGCGCATGCATCGAGCAAATCATTTCAAGGAACTTGTCTTTTATATGGAAGCATGCGAAAGTGGATCGATGTTCGAATCACTTCCCGATAACATTAACAGTTAGTGCTCATTTCGCTCATAACAGACTTCTTCTCTGCTGATATTCCCTTTCGCTACCCCATATCAATTTGAGGTTGTGATATGTCCGTTGCAGATCGTGACTCTACTAGTCTGTCAAATAATTTCAGGAAAAATCCAGTGAAAATTGATGCAAAAAATAAAAACTTAAATGTTTTATAAAATTTTTTCTTGACAAGTTACTGCTTCGACATGAAATATTTTGCATTAGACATAAATCTTTGTTAAATATTTTGTATTGAGAAAGAGATATACCCGGGAATAATTCGATCATTTCTCGAAAAGAGTGTTTTATATTTCGAAAACCGATGAAGAATCTTGTACTCAAGTCTTTCAAAATCGAAATAGTTCGATATTATTTCAAAGCATTTCTTTCTTTAAAAACCATAAAATTAGCAAAGCTTAATCTCGGCGATTTTCTTTGTACTTTATAGGAAACAGTCTGAAATGTACAAGAATTGCAGTTTATGTGAATACCGCCGCAAACCCTCATGAGAGCTCATTCGCGTGCTACTGCGATAATCACATGGGATTGCCATGCTTAGGAGATGAATTTTCAGTAAATTGGTTGGAGGATTCGGATGTAGTAAGTTATATTCAATACTATATTCATCAATGCATTTTCCAGCAAACTAACTACGAAATGCTTTATGTGCAATATAGTTATATTGTGTAGAATCCTCGAAGTGAGGGACTGCCGTCTTGGAAAAGGAAGCCGGGGAAAATGTTTGCCGTCTTGTGTCGGGAATTTATGAAATCCGTTTAATTGTGGGCGATTCAAAATCTAAAGCATTTTAATTTCAGGAGAAACTTTCGGAATTTGCACATTTTGGAAATAATTTTTTCTTGCAAATATCACAAAATCGGCCGATGATTGAACCGTATTGTCTGCTTACACATGCATGAAAGCTCACGTTGCATCTCTAAGTAAATGCAACAAATCGCCTTCAAAGTGTTCGACGAGACCAAATGCACAAATCGAGCACACAGCTGATGCCAAAACTTGAGGACCAAACTTCGTGTATGCAAATAAGAGAATGCAGCAAAGAGATTGATACCGTTTGTGTTCGTTGCGAAGCAAATTTGCTTCGCTGAAACACGTTATAGCATCATCATGCCTACTTATGTTGGTGTGTCTGTTTCTCCACTGTGCAGTTGCCACTCGCCAAACACTGCTTCAATTCTAATTAATAAGCATGTTGTATGCCACAACGCAATGAATCCTCTTTCATCCATCAATTTTGAAGGAGACTGCAGACGCATCTTGATGACATTGTAGGATAAAGAAGACAAAAATTTGCATGCGTTTTGCACTGTTCGGCATTTCCTTTTCAACTTATCCGACCGCAAAAACTTGATTCCTCCGCAGGAAGTTTGAGCAATTGGTTGAGTCAGTTGGAATATGAGCGCATTATTTCGGATATTTAGTTTTTTATTGACGACTTTTAAAATTGGTTAGCCGCATAGGAAAGGTGCAAGAGTGCATTTTATCGACTCCTTAAGCACACGTTTTCAGTTCTTAAACTAATCGAAGCGTTTAAAATATGCAAAAGAGCCACAGTATTCGAAAAGATTTTTTGTAATAAATACGGCGCTGAAGCAATGTTCAAAAAAGAGCGATTATTTATTGACTTAATTGATTAGTTGCGCAAATTCTGCGCAAGAAAAGAATATGTCGCAGCTAAGCGACCTATGATGGAAGTGAATGTTGGATTTTGCATCCTTTTGAAATGCCAGAAGTGATTCAGGAGGAATTGACAACGGATTGTGACTTTTATGGGGTGGATAATTATCACCATAGGGTTACATGAGTGTCACATGACGCAAGAAATGATAGCAATTAGACATTGTACTCATAGAGCTGAATGGTTCTCATAGATACATCGTTCCATATACGCTATTTCTTGATGCAATATCTTTTGTGATATTAAGGCTACAGTGATACTTTATTTGAAGAAGGATCTTCGTTCGGAGACATTGCAAAGACAGTACGAAGTTGTGAGGGATAAGACGCAATTAAGCAATGTTATGCACTACGGCAATCTGAATATCGCCAATACAGTTGTTGGTGCATTTCAAGGTTGGCGGCGCTCTACACATCAAATCACCTATGACGATGCGGTGAGAAACGTTATTTCTGATTGTATTTTAGTGCACTCAAATCAAGGCATAATACATTGTCTTCACTGCTTTGCCATTCACCTGCTAAGCTATAGCGGTGGAATATTTAAAATCTTTAAACTTCAATATGGAAATTCCCACCTGCACGATATAGCTTTCATGAAGCTTCCCTTCATCTACGCTCTGGTCAGAGACCATTGAAGCCAATATATGCGGTCAGTTTTGTGGAGGCCACCTGAAGGCATTTACATATATAGTCTGCATGTTGATCAGGACGCCCTCGCCGATATCGTACTCCTTAGAAAGAGATCGACGAATTTCAATCTCCCGCTAGAAGTTGAAAAATCTGGAACTTTCAGCCACTGTGATTGGCAGATAAAGGCAAAAACTAGCGGTTGCCATCTGGTAACATTATAGGACTGGATCGGATGAAGCTCCCTCACAATCATCTCACGTTGGAAAAGAGGATGCTGAGCTTTTCTTTCGTTTTTTACCTATATTGAGGTGGTACCAAGCCTTAGTGTTAATCAAGTGCAAACATTGAAGGTACAAATCCGATTTGATCTCCGTCTTCGACTTATCAACTTGTCGATCAGACTCATCCTTCAGTTCGTGAACCACCTATCAATTTCAAGCACCCTTTTAAGTGCAGTTTGTGTCAGCTATTATACATTCTTATCCTTCTTTCTGAGGAAATTTACTTTTAACATTTTGGCCTATGCGATGTGATTTCTCCCAAAAAGAAACTGCACTGCAATTGCAGGAGATGGATGGAGTAATGTGGCCTGTACGCGAGATTCCATTGCTTTCATTAGAAAGGGAACTAGAAGACGAGGTGACGTCTGGTGGCAGAGAAGTAATTCAGCGGAAAATACAAAAACTCCTAAAGGTTATTGATGAAATCCTTAATTCAGCTAATGGCGCTGTGCACCCCTCATCTTATTATATGAAGAGTGTGCCAAATTTCATTGTTCTTACAGGAGGCCTCATGAAGATTTGAGATGCTTGTCGTGCACTCTGTAACAGTCACCGAACTTCTTTACTCGTTGAATTCTTGTTCTTATCAACCTTGTTCAGTACATTTGAAGGCAATTCTCTGCCCTTCATACGACAGAATCGAAGCATTGTCCACCCAATTTTAATAAGTTTACAACATTGTATTGCAGTTGGTTGCCTAAGAAAGGATCAACTAGAACGTGAAAATGATTGCAGAAACGCGATTATATGGATAGCTTCGTGGACGCACTAGTTGAAGCCCTCATTCCCAACAAAGCTGTTCGAGAACGCGTTCTCAATGAGCATCCCGATTCGCTTACTCAACCGCTTTGTTTCAATACTGTCGTTAAAATGTTTGGTCGAGTGTGCTTCGACTTTAGCCGCGTAAGATCTTCATTTTTTTTATTCAAACGGTGGAGAGAAACGATGATCGATTTTGCAGATCATTGATGAGGTGCAATAAATAATTATGCAAAAACTGCAATGCATTTGACCAGCCCTCTGAGTTGTCGTTCGTCTGCGAAATCGACCCGATCGTAGGGCTGCTGACGCCACCTTAAACTCGATTCAACCATTTCGACTGTCATTGCTATTCTAGAGTGTATTTCATCCGTGAGGTTTTATTCTGGATGATTTCAAACGTAAAACTAAATTGTTGTTGTTCAAGCAGTTTTCTTGACAGCAACTGAGGTTCTTGCTGCGCTTATACAAATCAACCGTTCGTTCAAATACGAACAATCTACATACATATACCCACGTGTGCATGCAACTTACTAGCTTTGTTTTCCTTAAGCTTTGCCATCTTGAAAGCAATATTTGCTTGATTTAATTGAGTTTCTTATCGACAGATCAAGTCATCATCTACTCGAATTAATGGGAAGAGATGAATCGCTGTAAGTCTGATTCAGGGCGGCTAATAAACGAGCTCACGAGTTCATCTGATTCGTTGATGTGTGCGAACAAAAAAGGAGAGGATGGAATGTTTTGAAAAAAAAAAAGCTAAAGGGCTGATCTGCGTTATTTATGGTAATATGATAGATCATTTTCAGAACCCATATGCGCTAAAATTCAGCTATGTATTGGCAAATTTATGTGAGGAAGTTGCCGACACGAATGTAATTGTGAATCAAATGGTGGATATCTGTGAAGAGGTCGAAATCACCGGAATTCACTAGAGTACGTAAAGAAGTCATAGTTATATTGCTGTTAACTTTTCTGCTGCAATATTTACAACGCTGTTTATTGTTACAAAGACCAATCACGTTCGATTGGTCTTTGTAACAATAAACTAAAAGTTTTATATGTGGTCCACTCAACAATCGACTGACGTGAAAGTCAACTGCGAAATTCGTGGATATGGCAATCGAAAAGAAGTGTAAATTCGGCGACAACCATCTCTGAACTGTTTGTTGCTTTTCACTCATAATTTTGTTGCGCCACTAGATATTACCCATTGTAATTGATTGTAACATTGAATGTGAACTTTTTAAAATTTTGTGTAAATGATATGTGTTTACATTAAAATTTACACGTGAAAACATATTACATCCTAAGGAAGTGATATTTCTTCGCGTGTAAAAGTTTCCACTGAATAGCGTTTACCTATTACTTATTGCGAATTGCAGATCAAAACTTTAATGCATGTTTCAATAACCTTATAGCGCATCGACTCAAACGACTATTCGCTCATATATTGCCTATTTAAATGTGCACTGTTCTCTTTGAAGTTTAGCAGTCATCGATCGAATCTGATCAGCAACGAACAGACTGTGTTTTAATTAACTCATGCAGCTTGAAGAAACGCTATTTTTTGTGAATCAAACATTCAAATCTCACGCTAAGTTCAAACACATAATCGACTTTTCTTAACTAAGACACATAGCACATGGAAAGGATTAACGAATAGATCTCTCGCAAAATTTGACAAATGAGTGTAAGCCGCGTTAGTGAAAAACACTGCTCATTGAACTGAATACGAACACACTGGACGAACGGTTCGAAAGATGAACGTGGCTGGCTTCGATATAAGATTGAAAGACAAAACGTCGACGATGGGTTTGGAGGTATTGAGGAGGCTGCCGGATGTCGACGACTCGCAAGCGCTATCCGGCCACTGTCGCGATGCGGGGACTTTTGCCTGCTGCCTCTCGGCCCTGAGCCGTACGTCCCTCATTATACGACCAGCTGCCTCCGGGCTCCCCCAGTGACACCTTATCGACACCGCGCTTGGCCTGGACGCTCGGTCGCCGCCGCCGAGCACCCAACAGGACTCCTCCTCTCACTTCATCCACCATCATCTGCCTGCCAGTCACTTGCATTACAGACGCCCGCCACGACGCCCGGCGAATGTGAGTCGAAAATTTCGCTCCTATGTATGCACGCAGCGAAGAGAAATGCAGCGAAGATGTTGTGTGCTGAAACGCAGTGCGACTTGCTGAAAGAAATAAAGCAGCAGAGGCGAAAGTGTTCCGATTAATAAAGACGTCCTGAATTCACAGTTATATTTCACCCGAGGTGACGTTCTGAATTTAAAATGGACAAAGCGGTTATAACTTCGCTGGTGGGAATTTCGAGTGATTTTTGCAGAAGCAGGAAGGAGTATCTCTCGTGAATTCCGCCCGCATAGGTGGTGTCCAAAAAGGTGATGCGCAGTACTCGATTCTACCTCTGTTCCATTTCAGCATGAATACTGAGAATGGTTTTGGCTTGCACCGGTAGGATGGGCTGTGTTGTGCGCCTTTTGAGAGTGCCCGAAATTAGAAATCTACTTATGTGCCACCTCTCCACGCGAAATCTGATGCAAACGTTAAAATGCTAGTTCCTTTGTTTTGAATCAACAAATAGTCAGGCTTGATGCTTAAAAAGTGAACGAATGATTGTTCATTTGTTCGTTTGGGTGTGCTTCAATAATCCAATAATAACTTGCTCTTCGTTGACCACCTATTTTCCCCTTCTTCGTTTATGATGCCCAGATCTGCGATGTCCGCAACTTTTCAAAACACACGTCGATTGCAAAACCCAAGCAGTGCAAACACCCACACCTCGTCATCAAGACATGCCTTTGCGGAACCTCGTACGAAACCGCATCGTTGTGATGCAAAAGCATTGCTCCTCATCTTTATCCGTCTCTGCTTACGCACATGTGTCTGTCTCTCTGTCTCTCGCATAATCTGAGCTGAGTGGGCATTGCAGCTAGAGTGATGAATATTTATGGTTGCAACATGCGTCATAATCTAAGCTGTAGCACTGCTTCTGCGTTGATTGTTTTATATGAATTATCTGCATTTAAAGGTTTTCGCAAGCAGGTGGGTTGTTGAATATGTGGAGGTATTATTTTGTGGATTTATATTCGTTATTTTTTGGAGATTGTGAAACTGGCTGATGAGAGGGAAGAATGACAAATGCGCATACCGTGCCGCATTCATTGGTGTGCTTTCCTAGTCCCTGATATTAAATGCGTGGACAAGCGTCTTAGAGGAGCTGACATGATATGCAGTTTTACTTTTTTGCCTTCTTGTATATCCCCTTCCACTTCCTCCAGACTCTGTTCTGTTATCAATTCAGCCACTCTTATAAATTACCCACAGGTAACAGACATTTAAGGAAATGTCCTCGTCTACTACTTAACACGACCACTCGGCACGAACTCCCAAGAAAGAACCGTTTTCGTTATAATCCAAGTGGCCTAAAATGCATGCCAATTGTTTCCCACCTTTTATATTACCTACCATTCCTTTTAGATAGGTGGATTAGCGTGTGAATGGCCCAGAAGATCTCGCTGCGGTGTACACTTTATCCGGCAAATCTTGTAAATCTAGCTTAGGCGGTTTTTGAGTTAAAACTACTTGACGTACAGCAGACGTATGCCCACATTCACAGAAATGTCCCACAAATAACTGGTATGCAAAGTATTTAACATAAGTGTTCCACAGAATACCGGTAAGTATAAGTTGCGTCAAATACTCATTACCTTCATTTGAATCAAAAAAGTAAGACATCGTCGTAATACGCTCTTATGCAGGCAACTTTTTGAAATGCCACCAGTCCAAAATGCGACAAATTCTTTGCCTAACCATAAAACGAAGCAAACTAGAGGGTAAAGGGAGATAATGGGGGTTTGTAGTCCCAACGTTACGGTTGCTAATGTCGAGGGTTTGCTGTGGCGTGAGGAATTTCGTCAAGCGAAAAGGATAAACGCGTGCCAGTCACTTGCAATACAGACGGTAAACGAATAGGTCCATCATAGAATTTGATGGAATGAGTATAAGCCGCGGTTAGTGAAAAACACTGCTCATTGAACTGAATACGAACGAACTGGACGAACGGTTCGGAAGATGAACGTGGATGGCTTCGATATAAGATCGAAAGACAAAAGGTCGACGATGGGTTTGGAGGTATTGAGGAGGCTGCCGGATGTCGACGACTCGCAAGCGCTATCCGGCCACTGTCGCGATGCGGGGACTTTTGCCTGCTGCCTCTCGGCCCTGAGCCGTACGTCCCTCATTATACGACCAGCTGCCTCCGGGCTCCCCCAGCGACACCTTATCGACACCGCGCTTGGCCTGGACGCTCGGTCGCCGCCGCCGAGCACCCAACAGGACTCCTCCTCTCACTTCATCCACCATCATCTGCCTGCCAGTCACTTGCATTACAGACGCCCGCCACGACGCCCGGCGACAGTGACACAAAATTTCTGAACCTTGACATAAATGACGCGCACATTATTGTAAAACCAAGCGTGCTTTAACGATGTTCTCGACAATTTTAGTAGATGTTTCACTGGAAGTTTTGTGAACATATTATCTGAGCTTCATATGCTAATTTCTGCGAAGAAAATACCCTCTCAGCAAGCTTTAGTGGCATTTCTCCCTGATGCTTGAGCGAATAATGTGGCGCTTATTGCAATTGAAATTCAACAATAAGATGTCTTTATTACATATTAAGAAAGCATATAATTGTGATTTGAAAACGTCAACAGAAGAAACAAAGGGAGATCATCAAGGTCACAATCACACGAATGCAAAAAATTGTTTTATGGCACAGTGGATGGATCATCAAAGTGCGGCTTAAAATGTGTGATTCACTGCCATACATAACCATTTTGCATGGTCAAAACGTCCGAATGTGAACATGGAAATCGAAGGAATTAAGCACTTTGGTGCTATTGGCTACCTTCTCGATTTAAAGCGTGTTCTGCTTTCAGTTTTATTCGATTATTTTTAAATTCATGATTACCCTTCATTTTTACAACTGTACTTGGCTAATTCGAAAGTTGTAAGTGTCACATCGTAGTGCTAAGAGATCATTATGAAGGTATGTCAACTTAACTCTGCATTATATCCTTCAATATTACAAAAAGCAAAATACAACATCAGAATATTATATAGTATAACAGCCAAACACTGCAAGTGATCAAACAGCTGACAAAGCTCGCATTATATGCGCATTTGCGTTGACTCCCATCACACAAACCAGCAACAAATGACACAACTTGTGCTATAATACATATTTCAATTCATAAGACAAGTAGCACATTGTTCAGCAAACAACACAACAAGCAATACGTACAGTAATTAAGGCATATTTTAACTGATCCGACTTTCTGCAGGAGATCCATTTTACAAAGTCATTGCTCGTGAAACGCGATCGAAAAGATTTTCATCGGTTGCGAAAGCAATCATATTGTTGTAATTTAAGTTGCAGTTAATGGATCAGTTGGAAATTTGGCATTATGGCTTTTGGAATATTGGAATACATTACATAACTTGGAATAGTGAGTTACAACAAATACCTGAATGGATGCCGTCGCAACAACCTCGCTCGTATCAGTTTCCATAATATTAATGCGGTTGTATGAATTATCGAACTGTGAATAAAGTTTAGCAAGTTCTCAAGGTAATACGTTCCCCAGCAAATGGCCATTCGAAATGAAGATGTAGTTTGTGAAGTGTCCTTTGGTGAAGGCTGTGCCCCGCAGAAATTTATAGCTGATTCACATGTGAGAGCTATCAAAACGCACATGAACTTTATATGAACAGATACAAACCGTCATGTTTTGCAGAAAAAGAGGAGCGAAATGCATGAAAGATAGACAGTGATCCTCATAAAGGCAGGTAGTCATTACACAGGTATGCTTAAGATTGCTTCCACATCAGGTTGAAAGCAAAGAAGACATAAGCGTAAGCAATAACAATAGTAAATGGAACCACTTCCGAAAAAAGGTGAGTGTGGTGGATTGAGGTCTAAGCTTCGATGTTTTCGATAAGTAGCCGAGGAAATTAAGCCCTTAATGAACGGAATTTATAGATAGAGTATTAAGGTGATGCAGTAATGGGCCCATAGATAAATGAACTTGAATCAACTGAAAGCTGTTATCTCCGGAAATTTGCGATTTCTCTGAATTTCGATGCTTTAATAAGGTATGAGTAATTTTCAGTGAATTACAGAGTCCTAATAGAGACAATATGAATAGAGAATAAATAAGAAGGCGCCGACAACGGCAAGACTTATTACGCTGAGTTTTAGACTAACTGAGCTGTGCTTCGTTAGAATTTTTGATGCATCCTCAGCGGTTTTGATCACTTCCTCACTTAGTTCAACAACTTCCGCCGTGATGTTATATTCTGTGAAGTTGTCACCAACTTTCTCAACTAATACAGCCGCTTTGTCTTCATCAAAAGGCAACAACGGCTCCATCGATGGCTGCATTGTTGTGGTTTCGTTGTCATCACTGGATACTTCATATGTTGTTGAAGAAGATTCGAGAGTAGATAGAGTCACAAGACTTTCCTGCTCATTCGCCGTAGAATTGGTTTCAGCTCCTGATGACGATTCCGATTCGACCGGAAATTGCACTATAGAAGGCTCCTCGTTGTTCTCGTCGATTTCTCCAATTGCTTTTACAGAAGACTTGGAATTTGATGCAGTGACAAAACTATTTGGCTCACTTTCTGTAGAATTGCGTTTGGTGTTTGATGCCGATTCCGGTTCGGCTGGAAATCGCACCACAGAGGGTTCCTTCCTTACCTGCACGCCAACTGGAAGCGATGCCTCAATGCTGGAGTTCCGCTCATCCTCCGCGCTATCGGATTCGCCTCTTACTGAAATTGTCAATTTCTCGTCTTCATAAAAAAAACTGTTCAAAAAATTGGTTCGGCTATTTCCCTGAGAGGTTTCTATCAAATAACGTAGTGTACTCACTATATTTAATCGATCTGCATTAATTTCACTCCAAAAATATGCTCACTAAGAGATCGGGAGAGATAATTTGATTATTTGCAGCTAACAAACAAGTCGCTAGATAAGGGCGCAAAGTTGAAGTACTTTCTCGGAATCTTTAATGAGATTTTGCATTGTCATTTCTTATAATCTGAGAATATGCAGACTCCAAAGAGAAATTCTGTAGTGATTTGTAGGGTTATCGTTATGAAATATCATTCATTCACATATGTGTATGTTTGCACTTCCTGAGCCCGAATTCTAAGCCGAAACGAGTGTAAACTCAATCGGGTTGATTGTGGCTTAATTTCAGAGACAATACATTTATTGAGATGCACAACGTTTTGGATGTGGTGACAAATCGCAATAAGGAATACATTTTTGCCGATGGAGTTGCACTGTACTTTGCAGGCAACCACTCAGCTTTAAGTAAGAATCGNTACACTGTACTTTGCAGGAAACCACTCAGCTTTAAGTAAGAATCGAACCCGACCAAATTTGTCTTCGGCCGATGACTCAGTTTGGCATTTCGCGACGAATCTGACTATGTAAGAGAAAAAACTTAACAAGCGCAGGTGAACAGTTTTATGAATATTTCTAAGGGCGTTTAGGTGCGGTTTTAATATGCAGCAAGTAAAACAATACAATTACCTATACTTAACCAATGGCGTGGCACATAGACCGTTTCAAAGGAGGCGGAGGTCAATCCGATACGATTATCCATCATTTTTTTACCAATCCTTCCCCTTTCTCTGACTGTCCGCACTCTTTTCTACCTCTGTATCGCGATTGATTTTGAGGGGACTGCGATCGCTCCTCCCCTTCCCCTTTAATCCCCAGAAAGTTATATATCTTATAGTTCTGACAGATGTCCAGGTCAAGGGGACTGAATTATAAAGATGACAATGGTAATTAGGTGCACTTGTTCAATTGATGTAGACATTCCCGAGTGCAGGAAACAGGAAACAAAATTGGAAAGAATGACAATAGGGGTTGTTTCATAGCCCTTCCAACAACTTCTTCCTTTTTCACTTCCT
>JAARMF010000258.1:5714-33234 GCA_022844705.1 Toxascaris leonina
CACAATGCGCTTCCATTAGGGTACTGAGGCCCGTGGTTTTTCACTGTTATATATATATATATATATATATATATATATATATATATATATATTGTGCTTTAAGTGCTTTAAGCTTTTTCTGTCAATAAGTGTTCCGAACCGAGTTTCATTTCCATGGGCCTCTTCTTGCAATGATTTATGCCTCAGCTAAAATCTTCGCAATAGCTTCGATCGGTAAATCGAGCCATTGATGTTACCCACAAGCATTCGCAGCAATATGCGACACTGTCGATGTGTTGTTGATATTCGACGGCTCTTCAGAATGTTATTTTAAACGGCAATGATGCCATATTTATTGCTTATGTTTATTAAACTCCAATGAGATATCAAATATGCTCCGAGTTACTTTACTCAATTGTATTAAAGGCATAGTATTTGACTTACGCGATGAGTATTTTTGTCGACGATTGCAGATTTCGTTTATTACGATCAGTGAATGAGTCATTTCGAGAGAATTCTGGACTCTTAGAAGCCGTTAGAGGCATCTGCTTTGAGTTGATGTGAATTACGGCTTTCGTACTCCCTTAAGTTTATTGCAGGCAATAAATGATTTTCTTTCATGTGCAATAAGCACTTTGTCACGTGCGAAGCAATCAAAAACATTTCCGCCTGCAGTTGTTAGCCGCATTTCCGCCATCTCAACATCTCTGATTCATTGCTGAGTGACTCAAATTTTCATAGCTGAAAGACTATTGAATAACTGACATTCTTTGCTTCGAATTTTTCAAAAGCATTTAAAATTTTATGGCAGATTTTCGGGAGTCTTTAATAATCGCATAAAACTGAGGCCGAGAGGCATTTTTTATGAATATTGTTTTATTATAAATAAGACTCGTTTCTTAAATGGTACGACAATTTATTTTATTAATGAACGGAGGTATTAGCATATTTAAACAGCTTTAGGTGATAAGGAAAATATTCGAATAGGCTCGTGTGACGTTGACCTCATCTCCATATGGCATCCACGGCCGCTGGCCGCATACGACATTCAATCGTGCAGATAAATTATCGTCTCGCGAGTGGGGGATGTCTTCGTTTCATGGCTCCTTTGGGTGAGGTTTCTCTCATTCGCCCAACAGATCACCACTGTGCCACCAGCCTTGTCTCCTTTCGTGTCGGCATCAAGGTTAAGATGTCTAGAGGCAAATATCACGTTGATGTATGCGAAGGGTCCGCCCTTTTTGATGAGATGAAAAAATAACGCATTTGCTTGATAAAGATCATGTAGAGGGCAATTTCATTTTCTATAGAAGTTTCGCCTTTCAAAATTAATACATTGTTGAGTTCGTAAAAATTTTATGCACTGATAGAAAAAAGGGCGGAACTGTCAGAATTAAAGCCCTTCATTGGATTCGATTGAGAGAAAGTTGAGTCTCTTGCGGGGATTCATTTTTTTTTTGTCGACAGCGCTGTGCAGTGAACCCAAAATCTTCGATAGAAATGATCGTTTATTAATAAAAGTTCACTTCAATTTATGAAACTTTCTCTATTTCTCGCCGGAGTTGCAATTTTTCTTCGCGAAACACATTTATCAGACTATCACAATCTGTAGCTGCCTTCTCTCTCATTCGTTAATGCTGAGGATGCTAGTGCCTCTGCTCTTATCTATGGATGCAATCCCAATTTTGAATACTTCCCGTCCTCTACCCTCTTCCTCCATCTCGGACAAAACTCGAATCATTTTGGTGGAAAATATCTCTTCTTTTCATCTTGATTCAAAAAATAGGTTGTTTCGTATGGTTCAATTATTATGCAGTGCTCTTTTGAGCTCCATAGGTACTGGAATCAGATGCCTTTTCCCTTTTAATACTTGCGTCGTACAAGTCTTGGAAAATTTTAAGCCGATAGGTTATTTATTCCAGGTTATGTGCCACATTGTTGTCCGCATTGGCATGTTTGTGATCATAGTTTCAGCTCTGTATTAGGCAAGCAAACGAGCATTTGCTTAGCTGATCAGCCATCAGTGAGCATTATGCATGCTTCATTACGCAAATTTTCGTAGACGAAAGACTCAGCATCGGTTGAGGAACGCTACAACAATTTCATCTTTTCTGAGGGGATATAAATTTTCCGAGATTATTAAACGTCTAACGAACTTTTAAACAAACTTATATCGTTTGTGTCATGACATTCTCTTGATATAATGACCTAATTTCGACTATTTGTCGGCGTGAAGCTAGAAGAGGAAGATTGCTGATTGGAATAAAAACCATTTCATTATAATCGTTGTTGCATCTAAAACAGAAGCCGAATTAATTCATGATCTCACAATCACATCATGCAATATCATCACTAAAAATATTCAATAGTCATAAGCAGTTTTGTAGAAGAAAAACTTTAACATAACAAGTGCTACACTTAAATGGACCTATAATGCTTAAGGAAAGCAACGAATCATTGACGTTATCTCATGCGAATGTCGGGATGTTGGTGAAGAGAGTCTGTGATAATAGCAGATAAGCGAATAAGCTAAGCTTTCTCTCGATGGTTAGATGAATAACGAGAACGTTGCATGAAGCTCGCAGAGAGGGCGATAGAGAGAATGACGTGAGCGTCAAAGAGGCGCTTCGAAGGGACGCGCGTTGGGATGCGGTGCGACGACGAGCTTTCCTCCCATTCATTTACAGAAGCGTTGCGTGTGCTCTGCATAGCATTGCGATTCTTTCGTGGGATGATATGCTATCTCTGTTGATGTTTAGGGCAACGCAATATTTCCATACAACTAGTGCCGCTCTCATATTGTTAAAATCGGCCCATCCCTCCCTCCTCGTCCTCGCATTCTCAGCCCACCGCCCCCCTCCCCCCCATGCGAGCGTTTTCTCGCAGTTATTATTCTTCCTTCTCCCTGTTTCCCATCTAAATATTATCGTGCGGCTACCATTTTTGCTTCAATTCAACCTCCTTCTTCCAATAACCTTGCCCTCTCTAAATTCCATCTACGTCTGATTGCAAGCCGCTAATTCTGAAAATCATCTCCAATGAAAAGTGCACAATTCTGACAATATATATTGGTGGCACTCGAAATCGGTTCTCTAAACGCCGTTGGAAATTGCGCTGATAGTCGAATCATCATCGTTTCAGAGTGATAATCATTTCTACGATCGTTGGTCATGTTCATTCGGCCATTGCTGTCTGACAGTTTGAAATGCTTCCTTTGGGAATAATGTTTTATCTGAAGAAAATGGAGAAACCGCAAGAGGAATGAGTGCTCCTATTGAAAGAATATTCAGCAGACAGCGGTGAACATTTGCCGTAATCCAATTCATGTTCGAATTTAAGTTCCAATTTCGAATTCCAAAACCGCTCCTGAAATCGCCCCAGTTTTTCAGAATCCTCTTACGGGCAACCCTCAACTATGTTCTGTCCTCCCAAAAAAGCTCGGTCTGAGCGCGCACTTTTTGAAATGGAATGCGCACATGATGCAGCACAATAACACTTCATTTGTTGTGCATTGGAAATGCAGATTGCATCAACGAGAAACGCTTTACGCAATTAAATTTGCGTAATTGGATGAAGTGCACCGCGACCACACGGGCTGTCGACTTCACAATTCTCACTCTTCGAGAATACGCAGCCCTCAGTAGTGTTGCTATGTGAAATCGCAGATGGCCCTCATGAGGGGTTTACAGAGACTCAAATTTTAGTCGATATGCCGCTTTATGTGCTCCTTCATCTTGCCGGCTTCACTTCTTAACGACCGCTTTTTAACGTATCGGTTGTTGACTGTTGGTCGACGAATCGAAGCGCTTTTTGCAGGCGGAAATCGAATAAAGTGCATGCAGAAGCGATTCGAACGGGAGACCTTCCGCTTCCCGGGTAGAGCATGCACACGGAAAGCAGAAGATCGTGAGTTCGAATCTGGCCTGGGGGCAGTATTTGCGCTATCCGTCAAACGAAGGTTGTCTAAGCGAGACCCTCATTACCTTTATCGTAAGACGTTAACAACATTTGCTTGCATTCACGAAAGCCAGGACTTTCATGAATTATTGTAATTTCTAAAGTTTTTCCTATATCTGTGGAATGTAATTGTTTCAATTATTGCAAGTGTCACTCTCGATCCGAAAATCGTTAAATTTTATTTCTCAATGTTCACGGATGTTGGATACGAATCGAGTTGTGCTTCAATAATTGTATATCCTTCCAAGTGGATGCATTCCAGTTTACATTATTTGTGCTGTCAGATGTGACTCTTTTTTCATTTTCATTAATTTATGCCACTGTAGTTATGTACTCTATGCGTAATGCTTATGACCTCTAGAAAGAGTTTCCATTTATAAGCGATTTTTGTGATGAATGAAATTCCTACAGGTCTCAAATCAATCCCTCTCCACTCGGCTGCTCCATCCTTCCATCTCTTTCTCCTTCAGTTGTCACAATCAGATGCATAAAAATAAAAGTATCAGTTATATTATACTTATTATCGGCCAATTATTTATGCTGAATTATTTTTTTAATGTTTTCACTAAATTATTTATTATTTCTACCGCAATTGTTACAACTGAAACAAGCAAATTAGTTTATATATGAACGCATCTAGTCGGCAGTTTCTCCTTTTCAGATTTATTTAATATCCGAATGGCGATATAATAAATTCTTATAGCAAAAGCATTTCAGCAGTCCTTTGAAAGCCGAAAAAAGAAAATTCCATTCATTTGTGTTTTTGTTTTGTTCAATTCTTTAGTTCAATTGATAGACATTAAGCTATTCCGATTGAAATGAAATTCCCTTCAGCAATTTTCTCCGCAAAAATCGATTTTTTTTGCCTATAATTAAAAAGATTTTTTTTGAAAACATGAATGACGTAATTCGAAACAATCATTTTGCACTCATTTCGGAGGGCTCATTTCAAATGCCCTTTATTGATGATATATCCGCATAAAAAATTGCTTCTGATTGCATTAGGATTGTAATGAGATTTCTAATTTTTTTAGATCATTTCCGGAGTGAAAAATCGGATGGGAAACGAGAGGCGGAAGTAATTGAGGGGATCTCATAGGGGTAACGGGAAATGAGACAAGTGGATCGTAGAAATCTCGCAATTTGAAATAGTCAGTCGAGTTGCTTGTCGGATAGCAGTTGAGAAATGCATAATACTTAGATAGGGGGAAGGAAAAACTTGTTACTGTTACACTAAAGGACCATGCAGAGGAAACTTTTCCCATAATAGGCGATACCGTTGAAGTTTTTATGAGACACTCCTCATATACTGTAAGTGATTCGCAGTAAAGTGTAGAGTAACGTAGACTTTACATAATTGCTGCATTTCCTTCATTTTCTTGTAAGAACATTTGAAGAGCGATTTTTGACGAAGTGCTTTCGTATACGGAAAAAGAAATAAACGTCGAACGAGAGGCAATCTTGACGGCGTCAACGGGGGACATTTTCCATTGAAGGGTATTTGTCACTTTTGCATTCAAGGCAAATTTTGCTTCAGCAAACGAGACAATGATTTGATGTCACATTTCCCGTCTACAACCTTAATATTGATGGAAGTGAAATTTGTGAGTGTGCATTGATAATGAACTTGACATAATATTCACTCTCTGATGGTAGTCAAAGTTTAGCCGATAATGAGATCCCAACCAACGATTTTCCATTTTCCGGGCGGATGCCTTAGTCAAATGAACAATTACGAATGGTCTCGTCCGCGATGATTTGTTGCACCAATTCCATTCTATGCATAGTGCAATAGTTGTTGCGTTGTATAATCATTCATGTTGATTTACAATGATTTGGTCAGATTTTATTGATTCGCAATAGTTTCGAGTCATTTCCATAGAATTTCCTTCGAGATGATTCTTTTTTTTTTGAAGATTTTTAGGATATTTTCGAGGTAAATTTCATAGAGACTCAAAGATTTTCCTTATTTTTAGTGCGACTTTTTTGCGTGAATTAATAATAGTCAGATTGAAGTAGCATTTCATTCTATGTGAAGATTGACTTCTGTTGATTAACCAAATTTCAACTGCTTTATTAGTTAGTGGTTCAAATTATACGTGATTATTTAGCGATATTGATGAGGAAATTAATGATGTAAGGAAGTTATTGTTTTAAGTTTAGAAATGGGTCTTAGATCATGCTGAATAATTTTTTTAGAGCTTAGTTGCCGATTAATCACTCACCTTTCTTTCAATTTCCGGTTAAGGTTAATGACTGATTTGTTATTAAACTCTAGAGAAATAATTTTGGTTTAAAAATAAATAGGTTGATGGTTCTGTGCTGATTTTGATTCGAGAGAAAGGAGAGAGGATGGGTTAAAATTGAGGAGACGAGACATTGAAGAATGAAAAATAGCCAAGAAAAAAGATTTCACCGTTTTTTTGATGATTAAGAAATTCAGCGCAATCAGGTTTGACAATTGTACAATGAACCGACTGCTTTTGGAATAACGAGTTGATTGGTGAAGAACGATTCGGAAACAAGCAAACATCGGTCGTTACGCCCAATTTAACTTTGTTGCTATTTGAAGACGTCGTTTGGAAGTACATTAGGCCCTCTTTTTTCTCGCCGAACCTCATTTTCTTCACTTTCTAATATCTATTTTTGCACTTTTTTGCACTTTTGGAAATTCCCTTTAATTCACGTTAAGGGTCTATTTCTATAAGAATCCGTAACTAATTCAGAGATTTCTCCACTCATCGTTGCTCTCTGTGGATTGACCATTTATTCCAGAATATTATAATAAGAGTTGAGATAAATAGTCCCGTCCAGTACTATACTGAGTATTATATGCTTTATTGAGTATTATGAACGAAATGCAACTATCCTATTTAACGATGTCGTAGGAATTTTCACTTCCTTATTCCTATTGCGTTGTGCTAATCACGGCAGTATTTATCAATTATGAAGCGCTTAGAAATTAGACGAAACATTCTTGTAAGCGATATGTTTCCTCATTCAATGGCCTCTATTTATTGAATTGAGGAAAAATTTTCAGTGGAAAGGAAGTTTTTGGATTGTTTCAATTTTTTAAGTGATTTCGTTCGCAAACATCATTTTGATTACGGTTTTGAGTCGAGCGGTGGAGCTTTTTTTTGCTGAAGCAATACACCTCATGCTGTTCACATGTTCCTTTATGTGCTTTTTAAGCGAGATAATTATTGTGCAAAATGTTTATTTTTATGTTTACGACTAAAATGTTCTTCAATTTATTCTCGAGTGACCGCCTTCGCAACTTACCGAATTGTCCTAGTGGGAAGTTCTCAAAGGTGATGCGCTCGGAACTTTCAGAGTTGATCTATTACGATTTGAATAGCAATGGCGTGATTGACGGGGCTCGAAGGGAGAGAAGAGCCACTTTCGAATCCCCTAGGAGACTGACATGGGTGAAGAGAGCGGCGGCCTAAAATTTAGGCAACGGTAGCAATTTTTTTCCATCATTTTTTGTCCTACTAATTTTCCAAGAAAACCGCTCCGAACGTGAGTCATCTTTTCACCGACCACCTTCCTTCCTCCATCCGTCAAAAAGTTTTCCACCTTGATATATCGCTGATACATTAGTGAATGTGTGCTGTATAGGCCGTTCTATGGCGCTTTATATGTAATGGATACGGTATTTTGAAAGTAAAAGGAAGTGATGAGTTGGAACGCAGGCTATAATTAAGTTTACAGACGGTAATTGATAGTATCTTGTGACTCTTTCATAAAGATATTCGGTGATAGAAGGTGCTAGGGACTTACCCACATTGAAAGTTGATTCATTTGGCAACCCATGTAGTTAAGTAACTCATTGTGACATCGATCTTTATTTATTTAATACTAAAAGAGCGTCTATACTTTCTTTGCGCATTAGGAGGTATTGAGGTTTTAACCTTCGTATCTTAAATGAACCCGAGGTTTATGTTGTTATCAAGTAAGCACGATTGAAGAATGTTTTGTTTCAGTGCATAATCGCACATAGCCTAATGTAATTGTGCTTCAAATCTATTGTGCATTTATTTATGATTCCACCTTAAAACATCGCAAATGCATGCAATTATTACCAGTATTATCGAAAAATGTTGTCTAATATTGAACTGATTGTGGGATATTACATCAACAATCATTGCATTGGTACACATTAATGATGGTCTTTTTTGGATTCTTTTTTTCAATCGTCTATGAGAATAATTTCCGCTAATCTGTTGCAGTTGAAAACTTTTTGTTGACTAATAACCAAAGCGGAATTCCATTTAGGAATTGTTCAATTGCTCATTTCCAGTAGCATTTGATTCGAAATTGAAATTTAATATAGTTTTTGAGAATTATTCGAGGTATATCGAATTTTCTCTTTTGTAAGCCTCTCTTTCGATAATCTCACTCGAATATTATCCCATTCAAATATTGGCCTCTTCAAATGTAAATTCCTCTATATTGAGGGTAAAGGAATCATTCCGAGCTCTAACAAATAAGCTCGTTTCGAAGTAGACGAATGACATAAGCTATAGAGTTTAACGATAAATGGAATGTATAATACTACCTGTCAGTGGTCAATGAAAGGTTTGGCGAGCAGAATGGTACTATATGTCCCTTCAAATCACTATAGAGTTTGTAACAACGTTCCGTTATAAATGCAAGCGGCGCAAATGAGGTTGAACATTGTCACATGAACACTATAACAATAGAAAATCAAGTTATTTCGTATTCAACGGTGAACTTTGAACTCTGAATTTCGTTCAAGCACTTTCAATTTTTTTTCTGCGAAAAATGAGAGATCACGTAGTTTATCTCCCCGTTGTAATGTTTCGGAGAGACAATATATTAATTGATGTTGAGAAAGTGATGAAACAGTTTTCATTTCACAAACAATTACCCAATTTACATCGCTCATTAAGGCGTTCAATTGCTGAGTGTAATTGTTTCTGACGATTGTTTCACCATAATTGATTAACAACGCATTTCCTAAGATTCTTAAGCATTCACTAGAATAGAAGTAGTTGTATTCGGATTTGTGACTGAAGCTCGAGCTAAGGAAGTTTGCGTTGTTGGATTGAATCTATGAGCCTCATCAAAGCTTTTCTGAAGATTTAGCCCCAGTTAGAGTCAGAAGAGTCAGACCGTTGTATTTCTCTTTAATTGATTCGTTTATTGCATAGCATCACGGATGGTGTATGCACCTTTATTACAGTGTAGCGTTGATGTAGAGTAAAGCCAAAACTCAAAATGGAGAGGCACTTCGATTATATTGCTCCTACTTTATGAAGTGTAATTATGATATTTGAGCGATAAGCGACTGATAGTGTAATTATCTCTGCACACAAACTGAATGAAACCTTTGCTAAGAGGCGTAATTACCGCACAAACTTTAATGTGAGTTCAGGATTGAACTTTTATTTATCTGACCAAAAAATTACATGGATTTATATAAATACACTTCAATACATCCATCCTTCCATCCTAGATGTCACCATTAATGATTATAGTGTTTTTTGTTGTTGTTGAGTGGCTTATTCGTGCCTTCTGGATGTCATTTTAGGTCACTTGGCGGGTAATGCTTTAGAAAATGAAAGCAGAAAGCAAAGCGCCTTTGTGCCGTACAGTGCTATGCTATTCAAAATTATTCAATTTGTGGCTGAAGCTTGAGCTAAGGAAGTTTGAGTTGTTGGACTGAACCTATAAGTCTCAGATTCAAAGCTTTTCTGAAGAATCAACCCCAGTTAGAGTCAGAAGAGGCGGCATGCTGACCGTTTTTTTTTTTTTGCGGGAGCATCGCCGAATGTTTACATCACGTTTGAAAGTGTCGCTTGTGCAAACATTTCGTGAAATAATATTTAAATGAATCTCTTCTCGATGTTTGAAACCATCCACGACGTCATTCATTTCCCCTTTCGCAATATTTCTGTCCGAATATACCGTATACTTAATTGATAAGTCGTTGTTTGTGTTGGCATCGAAATAATCTCTTAAATTTAATAGAATAAGAGTGAGTTGAATCTAAGAAAAAAGCGAAAAATTATTTATTTATGGGATTATTTGAGGAAATGCGATTTCTTTTTATTAAAACGATTCGTTTATTTCATCTTGGGCACTTCCGTTCTATTTTATTCACAACATTCTTCTATTATCTTGGGACATTCCTATTCCGTCTCATTTATCCCATTTAAGACATTATGCTATTTTTTATCCTCAACGAATAATATTTCTAGGATAGTTGAAGCTCTAATTCTTCTTCTTTCCTAATGTGACAATATTTTATACTTTATACAGTAAGGTTTCGTAATCTTCATAGTTATTGTCTTATATTACGATAGCATATAAGCGTTCTTTGAACTTTTGCAGTAATTTTTATATCAGACACGACGTTTTTAATCAAATGCTTCCGATCAATCATCCATTCCCCTTCGTTCATCATATCCCTAATTTTTATTGCTCATCGAATTCGATACGCGAAATAAATATTTCAGAAATTATTCTCTCCAATGTTTCGATCATTGTTTTTCCTCATCATTTTTACTCTCTCCTCAAAGGTATCACCTCGTAAATAAGAGTAAAATTTATCTGAATTTCTCAAATTGAATTCCCATCGGTCATCGTGAAGTAATTCCCCAATTATACCTTCGTGCTATTATTTCATTACATAGTTTTGCAACAGTTTATCATTCTTTTTGCAGCATCCGCCTGAGAAGCGAATTGCTCACTCATTTACAGTTGCGCACATTTATGGGAAGTATCTCGCCGCAGACGTGTCCATGTGGTCACGTGATTCCAGCATAGACGTCCATATTAATTCACAACAGGTCCATTTTGATATTTCATTACTAATCCCGAGATTTTATTCTTAGAGTACCATTATTGGTGCTTCTGATTTTTTGATCAGCTAATTTTGATATTTCCGGCGATCAAATATATAACTGAATGTTTTGATGTCTTAGTAATAGTAATGAATAGTTTAATTTAAATTCAGAGGTTCTCTCAACTTCTTGATTTGATGTCCAGCGAAAACATTTCTTTTGGCGTTAACTGGTTGCTGAAAACTTGTTTTATTATGGTTTTATAGTGGTCTAATGCCAGAATAAATTAACCAAAATTGTCTATTCGTATTCTTTGTATTCCGAAGATAGGAAAGAATGCATAAATGAAATGACAGTATAGAACTTTGAAACGAACAGTTGTGTGGCATTGAAACTCGAGGAAAAAAGTTCATCTATATTAAAGCCAAACTAAAAACTTCATATGACTGGTGTTTTCGTTCTGCCGTATTACACGAGGGAGAGAGAGGGAGAGGGAGAGAAAATGAAGCCAAAAACATCGAAATTTTCGGGAATCATCGACACCAAAACTGAAATCTCTATGAAAATAATAAAAGCTTTAAAGCATTTTAAGCAATATTTTCAATTTTAGAATCGTGCAGAAGGTATGAAAAAGAATAATGGGATCTCCTATTTGTTTCTCGTTCATTATGAAATATCGTGTGGAAAATTTCATTCCAAATTTCTCACCAGTCGTAATCTCCCATATTCAAGTTTATACTGATATGCTTTTCGTTGTTTGTTATGGCTGCAGGGTTATTATCTTCCTCAATTAGTGAACATAGTGGCTTCATTACTGACAATGTTCATTCCTTTTTCTCGCAAATCACTGAAAACTCTCGCCATTTGTTTGCGAGAAGAGATCGATATTTAACTGCAGGCACGAATTCAGCCAGAAAAGAAACGAATATTGACGAAGGATTCTAGGAAAAGCGAATCCTTACCGTTTACTGATTTTTCCTTTCCTCGATATACAAACGAATTCAGGGCCATTGTCTTCCCCTGCAGCCTCCTCACTGCCTACGTCTGTCTGTGAGTGGCGTATAGAATTTGCTGGCAAGTACTATATTAGATGATGTACTTCCGCATACTACTGTTGCAATTCAGATTCTAATCAGCATTCTTGCTCTTTCATGAATGGATTCCAGTTACAGTTTCCATTGTGCTTTGAAGATGAACAACTTGTGCTTATGAAGAAGCTTGATGTATTTAAAGTAGCGTGGTTATGTAGATTAGGGATGAGACCTCCACTCCTTCCTCCTCCTCCTGCCTGTCGTTCGTCACCTCACTTTAAGAAAGAAGAGGCTTTTCCCATATAATAATAAATCCTGAATGGTCACGTCTCTCTCGAAATAAGCCTGATATTGATCCCTATAAGTGCATCACTGTGTAATCGTTCAGGAGAGGGGTGTGCATGGTGGGCGAGCAGCTGGGCTGCTGGCAAAGGCGATGCACGTGCTGTGCGAAACAGCGTGAAACGCAACCCGCCGACATAGCAGTTCATCGAGGTTCCACCACGCAACAAACCACATCCGGCTTACGTCATAAACAGGTGAGTGTTCCTTCAGGAACGTCAACCCAAAGCTCATTTGGATCATGCATTTAGAAAAACTGCTGTATTCGAACAATGTGTTCTGAATAAACTTAAATGGATATTCGCGTATTTTAACACCTTATGATAAGAGCAGGCTTAGATAACAGCCAATACTTGGTGGTGAGTGAAAGCCTTGCTCGCAAACAGGATCAGAACCAATGACACCTTACCTTCCGGATAGATGCCTTAATCAAGTGAGCTACGCCTGGCGCTTCCATTTGTCAGTCTGTGTTGTATAAGCCCAGTCAATTCTTCCATGCCCATAGTAAGTAAAACAAATATCAGCGTACTCACATAATGCAATGCCACGAAGGCTCGAAGTGATGTCAGTTGTAGTCAGATTGTTGACACGGTGCATTGATCAGATCGACTGCATCATTTACATAACACAACTGATGCATACGCAAAAAGTAGAGGATAACGGCAGCACTGGTAATAGCTCAGTAGGTTTGTGTACCGCTCAAGGAGTAGAACATCGCTGTTTTGGATCTCACCTGCGGACAAGTGTTTTGCTTATCATCAGGTATTTTCATTGGCTATCAAGTAATGGTTGCATCCATATCATTTAGCAGTAAAGAGGTATTTAATATCAGTAAAAGTATGGAGTACTTTGTTGGAATAATGCGATCTGCGCACCTATGCAGCACTGCAACATGTGAGGATGTTGCAGTTATGCTGTTACTTTACTGAACAGTTGAATTGCAGTACTTTATCGGAAAGTAATCTTCGGTCCAGAGTAAGGAATTCAGTGGGTAATAATCGACAAGCTAAAGTAAAGTCTTTGAAAACGGCAAAATTCTGGATGCGACTCAAAGACCAAATTGGGGAAAGACATCTTGGAAATTGAATGAAAATTGCTTTATTTAAACAAATTAGTGACAAGATTTTCGGAGATCAGAGAAGCGAGGAATTGGAGCAAGAAACTTAAAAGTCTAAAGTCTTGAAAGAATAATAACTCAAAAGAATGAGTCTGAGTCAAAGGTCGATGCATCCGTTATCGGTATTTTCTACTCTTTATGCGCGATATCAGCACATAATTTCAGTGCTCAAAAGCCGTTTTCGTCTTGCTGCCATCGGATCTTAAATGCTCAAGCGATGCCTCTTAAGGGCTCATTTTTTGTCTGACATTGCACTTGAGTGGATTCCTTTTTTGTGGTGTTATGTCCCACGATTGATTGTGTTTGTCGGTTGAATGACGTCATTCAAACATTTGTTACTAAATAGCGATGGCGATGTCGTGAAAATCGACTGATCACTCTCAAGGGTGCACGAGAAAATAGAAAGAGACGGAATGCAAGATGAAAGATTGCAAAAGAAAATTTCTATCAATAGAAAAGAAGCAAATCTCAAGAACACTTCTGCAATTACTTTATCCATATTCTCTTGCGGCTCTTTATAATGACTTTTGGGCAAAAAGCCATCTTCGACTTATTAGGTGATTTATGTCGTATATTTCAAACATTTATTATCGAAACGATTTGCTTAGGACATTTCCTTTAAAAGAATTCCACCATACACTTTTTATGCGAAAGATATCTTATCTTAAAATTGTGCGTATTTGCTAATTTCTATTTTGGTCTAAGAATGAATTGAGTTAGTTATATCTTTGTGAGGTGTCAGTGATATCTCCCCGATAGTCCGTTAAGACTTGCAAAAATTCAATTCACAAGGTTTGACGTTTCATCCTTCGGACCGCAATAACGACTTCACCTGTCTCCGACATTTACAAGATGGCAGTCTTTTCGAGGTATTAAATCGTAGCTTCGACTTCATCGGCGAAGTATTCTGAACTAATATCTAAAATGTTTCAGAAGCTTCCTGCCAGTTCGATACCGCCCGTCCTAAAGCCGCGACTTAATGATGGTCTTTTTTGTGTGGCCGTGTCTGCATTGGTAAAGCATGCACTCGGGTTGTTGTTCACGCTGTTCGTGATCTGTGTCATCGTGACCTGTATCCCAATCGTGCTTCTCGTCAGATTCGTCAGATGCGCCAGAAGTCGTTTCGCTCACACGCTCTTTGCACCACATAAGTTAGTCGCTGTTCTGATCCATTATAGTTGTGCGAACTACGTAAATAACTGGAATGCCAAATATTTTCGCTCCACTTCATTGCCATTCATCACGCTGAATGTAATAAGGAATCTGATTTTTAATTCCTGTATTAAACCTCATCCAGCATTCTCTATTTCTGCAAATTTTCACCGCGCTGTTGAGGCCTTATTGTCGTCCATTCGATCAACTTCCTTTTTCTTCATGCATAATTTTATTTCTGTCAGTCTTTGAGCTAAAAGTTTGCTCGCAAAATCATATATCAAATGGCTTAGCTGAAAATACTTCGTGATCGATGATCGAATTTTTCTTATGTTGCAAACGCGATAGGCTTATAGGTTTTGTCAATTTCGGTTTCGACCACGATTAGATTCCGTCAGGAAAATTCCCATAGGTGATGCTAGAAGAGTATGACAAATTGCAATACATTAGCGCAATTCTTTTATAGCGACTAAATTTCTACGCCTAAAATATTCGCATCAAATTTACCATTATGGAAGCACTAAGAAGAATTCCAATGAAAGTGCTATATAAGAAAAAGATCAGCTATGACTAGTTGCACAGCTTGCAGTCATAGCTTCTGAGCGCTTCCATGGAGTTCTTCGTTGCTAATATTATCCACTTGCAGTAACGCCTCTTTTCAAGCATAGCATTTCTTTTTGAAAATCATTTTCAGTCATTGCGATGCATGGTGGCCTCTCCGAGGGACGGTACCGTTCCGGGCAGTGATTACAACGCAGTCGGCTCTCGATCAGAATTTGCTCAGCTCACAGGTGCACTTTCGAAAGATATTTTCGCAAACATCACCTCTATCTTCTACGACCCATTTAGTTCCGAGAACTTTGATCAGATTCTACTGTTGCAATTGCAGATACGCAGCACTTTGACCTATAAGAGCGTTGTATGAAATAAGTACTTTAGCTTATGTTTGCATGGCGTTTATTTCTAAGGCTCCAAAATCTGGATTGAAATCCTAGGAGCTCAGGATCTTTCAAGTCTCAAGGACTTTTCTGAGTTAGAGGCAAAATCCAATGATGCTTCGACGCAACGCTTTCTTCCGCGATTAGCGTAGTGTGTATTTTTAGTCATATTTGAAAATTTTCCTTCAATTTTCTGAATTTCATAGATTACCCAAATGAAATAATAGCAGTTTGTTCTTGTGTCGTTGTATATGTTGAGATGGTTTTTAGGACAAGCAATGAGATTGGGAATCTTTTAAGATTAAGAGGAGGGAGGTTGGGAATTCAGAACCTCTAAGGAGTGAGAGGAGGGAGGGGGGGGGGGGGGGATTCGAAGCATTTTTCTCAACTGCCAGTTCCGGTTTGTTCTTAGTTTTCACAAATCCATCAAAAATCATCGCAATAATATTATGATCTATATGAGAAAAGAAAGACATAAAATTTATAGCATTTATCTCAAGGTCGCGCTAGATGCAAAAATTCAATGGCGGCCAAAAATTTTTTCAATGGATGGTGTTTGGTGTTCATTGTAATCTTTATTGTTCGGATTTATTCGAACTCTACATTAGGTTTAATGCACTCACCGAAGAAGCTTAAAATTGAGAAGATTCTTATCAAAATTGATGGATATGAGATTTAGTCGACTTTTATAGATTACTATAAATGAGTTTAGACCGTTTAATTGAAATCATCGAAAGGAAATGCGAAATTCAAATGCGTTCAACCTGTCAGACAATAGAGATTGCGCCAATATTTGCGTTCATTGATGGTTTTAATGGTCGTTTTTGCACTTATTTAGGGGGCTGTCAATAAACGTCTTTTAATATCTTCACGATGTTCTTCTATTTTAGTGCATTTTTATTCGTTCAGCTTACTCGAAGCTTTCGAATTTTTTTTATTGTTTATGGGGAATTTCCCTACGAAAATTTATTTCAGACGAAATTCAAACTGTTGAAATTCTGCAAAATTTAATTAATCGGCATTTGAACCGTTAACAGCAAATATATAGATACTAATTGTTTTTCGATTTCATCGCGAGTTATCAGATTGACCGAAATTGACGATGATGAAACTAACGAAATATATCAATTTTATTGGTGACAACCACGATTTAAATTCATATTTCTATTTGTCATTCCACTGTGTTTTTATTACCAACACTTTTTTTTTTCACAACAATGTTTTTTCAATAGTTTCCAATAGTCACTGAGGACGAGGTGAAAAGAGGAGACCGTGATGAAGGGATGTGGTCCATAACCAATAAGAGCTACACATCTATCAGTGAATAGAATAATTTTCAGTTGACGAGGGTATTTCTGGATCAAGAAAATTCAACTCGATGTGGTTGCGATGCTTATAGAGATATCGAGCGAAGTAAACCGACACCAGAGGTGCGCATTTGGGATCAACAGTATGTTTTATTCTCCTTTTTTTGAATCAATTATGCCTTCTTCGTCATTCTTTTTAGTTCGGTCTATTCAGAAACCCTAATGTTTATAATCGATGTTTGGAAATAAAGCATTAAGTTTGAATGCGCTAGGTGATCATGATTGTTGTAATGCCAATAGATTTGCGCAATGAAGTATCATCATTTGTATGGAATTTTCTAGAGGAAGGGCTAATCTCCTTATAAAATTGCCTGCATTAAAAAGCCCATATAAAATATCGCGTAGACTATCGAATACTTACATCCTTTGCGATCCGTTATGACAGTTATTATCGTTTCATTCATAAGGGGGCAATGAGCAGTTTCGTATGCGCCGCATCAACGTTAGGTATTCCACATATTGGGCAAGCCTTGTGTCTTCGGTCAAGTCTTTTGGTGCAGCAGATCTGTTAAAACAGCAATAGGAATAAGCCTTATTCCCACTCTTGAGTTCCTTTGTCTTGATTCAACGAGATCCCAGAGACCTTTAATTTCCTCTTCGCCACAATCCTCATTCCCTTCACTGCCATATTTGAATTGTCATATCTGCAGAAGAACACGATTGAAAATGGTGAACGAGTTGATGAGAGTGCTTAACGATGCGTCCTCAATGCTTGCTCAATCTCAATCCCCTTCGAGTGTACTTCTTGTGCCAAACTTCACTAACGTCGGTCATGTGAGCTACTCATTCATTCTTTGACGATTCTTTTTTTTTCAGCAGTATATTTTCTCTGAGATCTTCATGATTCGCAATATTTCTAACTTTTCTCTCCAATTTCTATCCATTCTGCGATAGTGATTAAAGGTCTAAATTATGAGAGATTTATTGCATCAGTAAGGGCATTCCAACTTGCATCACATTTATTGTCCAATGTTAAGCCATCGGTTCATTTCGACATCATCACAAATTATTCATATTTATAACTCTTATTATTGTATCAATCAAATAGCGAACTGTCACAGATTGTCATCTGTATCGGATGTGAGTCTGCAGCTGAAACGCCTATAATAAAATGATAATGTATATGAATTTACATTTTTAGCTGTACTGCAAAATCGGAGAAACGCGATAGCCACAATATTCTTTTTGTTGTGAATTTGAACTGAAAGTGGTTCATTTGGAAAAATTCTCATCAAAGACCGTTTACGAAAGGCGATATTTTAATTCACTAATGCGGAAGTGACAATCACTGAAGCATTCGACTCTCCATTCATTTCCACTGAAATCTCAAATGCCAATTCGAAAATGAATGTCGCATAGTTCTGCGGATTGGATAGAAAGAAATTTCTGCGGATCGATCGAAAATTGGCGATAAATCACAAATAAATAAAAATGAGGAATATTTGCCCATTCACTGCATATCGTTGATCGAGTTTTAAGAGAGAGCCTACAAATGAATGCTCTGTATATGAGACAAATCTGAGTAAATATAAGCAAAAAAAGAGGCAAAAAGTAAAGCAGAAGTTTTCGTGCAATGGTGAAATATTTGTGATTGTGTTTGGCGTTTCATATGTCTCAAGTTGGTTCTTTTCATTCTGATAAAGTTTGTTATCATTAGATGATAATCGCATCAACTGCTTGGTTTGATATTTCATTTGAGTTGTTATATTTTACTGGCTGATTCTTATGAAGTAATGCTTCATGAATCGAAAGGCTATAA
Source organism: Toxascaris leonina (assembly GCA_022844705.1). Lineage (NCBI taxonomy): Eukaryota > Metazoa > Nematoda > Chromadorea > Rhabditida > Ascarididae > Toxascaris > Toxascaris leonina. Next base: position 24,169 of record JAARMF010000258.1, read on the forward strand.
AAACCAATTTTTCGTCTATCAAATAATGCATTATGAAAGCGCTTATTTCAATATCTCTCAAAATAAACAATATGAATTTGATGATCGTTTTTTTGCAATTTATACTCATTCTGCTGCAAAAATTCATGCAATTCTTCAAAATTTTCATTTCCATCATTTTTTTTTGAAAGGGGGAAGGGTAGTGGAATCATAATGAAAAGCTAGATAAGTAAATGAATAATGAAATTGTTTTCAGACCGAAAGTTGCTGTTTGGCGATATTTTCACATGATTGCTATAGCTTCACGTTTTGTTTGCCACGATTATTGTCACTTTATACGAATGGACAATTGATTTTCGATATGGAACCTAAAATGGGTGAATCTTTCTCTCCACAACGGGCCGAATTTAACGTAATGCTCAAATTGTGTCATATCACGGCACAAACAATACAGGTATGTTTATGAAACTTTTTTATTTATGTGCAATTACTTTTTGATGTTAAATTACTTAAATTTCTTTTTAGTTGAATGGAAACCTTTTTAAACCTGGATTGATATTTGTTGTCTCGACTGATTGAAGTCAACTGCATTTTATCATTTAATGGCACGGTCGGTCACATTTGCATAATGAGCATTAAGGGGTGGTGGAATAGTGCGTGATCATTTCGTAAAATATTGATTGATTCCATGAAAAACGAAGAAAATATACATTTTTTTTTAAAGTCGGCATGAAAACGTCGACATAATTTATTGTGCGTTCTCGATATTACTTCTCAACCGATGAAAAAAGAACAATTTTTAATTGAACAACTCTGCTAGTAATAAAACTCTAATTAATTAGTGAGAGGACTTCAATAAACCACACTCAATAACAAAAGAAGCACTGCTCTTACTGCTTCATTTAATATGATGTAGTATATTAACTGAGTAATTACCATCAGCACCCACCCTGTTGGCACATCCATATAAATATCTGAAGCGCTATAATTTAAATGACGTTCAATTTAAGTTCACATGTGTTGGACCATTGTCCGTGGCAGCGATGTGCCTTCGAAGAGAGAATCCCATCTGGAGAGAGCTTATCAACGAGTCAAGCATTGCTTCTCTTAACAGGTTCCTATATGCATAAACTAATTCAAACACTTGTGAATACTTTGAATTCTGTTCATGCAATGCAGTATTCATAACCTATTGTCCTGACTTTCATGAAAACTACTCATTGATGCGATTACACTTGATTATGAATTCTGGGCTTTATTTCTGAAGGGAGGGGGAGGGGGATTGATTTCAATTGTCGTTCCGTAAAGCTGGAATATTGTTGTCGATACCGAACTGAAAAGCAAACGGCGCATCAACAGCGGAACATAGCATCAACATAATGAGTTAGACAAATTCGGCCCGTATTCGCTAATGCGACATCGATATGTGGTCATTGTTTAACGATGAAAGCATATAATGGCAAATATTTGCTTATCCACTCGTTGTGATATGACACTAATATTACTGCGTTCTTTATGGGATCCGAATATGTTAACTGAATACTCCCATGGACGTTGTTCATTGTTTCATCACAACTTCCGGAAATTGTCGTAATTAAGCGAAGTTTTTAAAGTATTCGAGTATATAAGTTAGCATGCAAATCACTGACGAATGTTTCATTCAGAAGGAAGAATGAGGTGGTCGATGGTGATGAAACGATTCTGATGGAGAGCATCGATGGCGAGAAAAAAGGTGGAAATAGTTCTTTCGAAGCGCTTCATAGGGCAAAGATGGTAAATGATGTATAGGAAACTTTCGAAGTTGAGAATTTGGTGGATGTGGGTGTGTGAATCACCTTTTTCTTCGCCGACCAATTTTTGTTTATGTGATGTTTGTGTTGTTTAGGTAGGAGACCGTCAAGTGGGGCTAATTGATCTCAGTGTTTAGAGTGTATCACAAGGATGTTTAAGATTAGTGCTCAACTTCTGCTCATTTCCATTTGAGGTCACTGTCGTCTCTTTAGAGGTGATGCAAGCGAAGCGACTAAGCGAGCCTACTATAAGTTTAGAAATCCCCCCTTTTCCCGTCCCTTATCTGTCTATTAAACAACTCTACGCTTTTGAAGAAAAAGTGTTGTGTGTCTCTCCCCTCCCTCCCCCTCTCTACTAAACCTTCCATAAATCGTGTGGAGCAATGTTTCATAACTTTTGTCGAGGCTCAGATTTCACAATTCTTGTTTATTTCACCGTCCTACATGGCATTAATTTGTCACAGTGAGTAAACGTGCAAGGTTAACTAATTTTGAATTTTTGCGATAAGCCAAGGGGTTTGCCATCCTTTCTGCTGGCTATGATTACCAGAATATTTTAGTGCAGAAAAATCACCGACCCATCAGGAAACGTGAGTTGGCAGCTTCGACTCCCCTACACCTGTGATGAATATTGTATAGTTCAAGTAGAAATGGTTAATAATACCATATTATAGCTGGTCGTCTGTATAGGTGGATGCGTGTTGCGAATGCCGACCAACTGCTAAGAGCGGAGCGTATTCTGCGTGCCGCAACCATTGAACTCTTTCTTGCATTTGTTGCTGGTGCACTTCGTCGTCATTTTCGTTCATCTGTAAGTGGCTTCTTCTACTCGAAATATTTCAGTTTTATATCCCTATTGATTCCAAAACGTTTTTATATTTTTATTTTCATCAAGTGACGCGGACATAAATGGAAAAGAGAACGGGAGGAAAAACGATAAGGTGTTTCGTTCCATTTGTTCGCTTCCTTCAAGTTTTTTCTGAGGAATTATTCTTTAGATTGAAGGATAATGGAAAATAGTGTTATGGTGCATTTGTTTGTTTTGCTTTTCTCAAAAATGTTTTCCGCAATCACAAATTCATGGATTACCTATTCTGACCTTGCTCATTTCACTAACCCATCTGAAACAAACAAAGGACGAGCTTTAGTCAGTCACATGTTCCTGAACCTTGACCCTCAGAGAGTAAGTTCATGTTCAGGAAGTTTTGCCATACAATAAAAAGACGGTGCAGTTGTATACGCATATTTATATTCACAAGTAAAATTATAATTGGTTTAAATGGCTGTAAGCTTTTCTAGGGAATCGCATATCCACCAGATGTCGGTGCAACAGTACCCGTATCGTATCGTGAATATGTGCCAGTGGAGGCGCAAAAACCATGCGATATGATGTTGCTGCCATTGCAAATACCGTCAGGTGTCGAAGGCGCTATCCCACGGGTTTGGGCGGTTCAAAGGCGTCTTGCTGGTGCTCTCGATGGTGTTCTACCGTTCGCTTTACGGGTTTCGAGGTTTCTTTGTAAGTTGAAATGCAACGTATGTTAGTTAGGCAGGCTTTTATATGAATTGACAAGCATCTTTTTATGTGCTTAGTACAATAACTTCGAGCAATTTGTGCAGTATTATTCTCGAGTTTTCTCAGTTGTTTTTCATTTTATTTGACGCCACTTTTCTTTTCATTTTCTTCCACATGATGAACGCTTAGTTGAATATTGAAAGTTTTCGGGCGGAGAAACGATTTTATTCATTTTTGCAGTGATAATTCATGCCGCAGTATTATTTAGTTATTCTTTACAAAGCAAATTGGTGTAGATGAAAGTTTTTTGTCACTTTTATGGATGAATTTCTCTTTCATTATTATTTTCCTATCATTTATTTGTAGGCAATGCATGTTAGCTATACGCATCAACAATGCATATAGCTAATATAACCATATCAACTCAGAGCACAACACTCTCATTATCAACATCGTCTGTTTTAAAAAAATTGAGACAATTGAATCACTTTGAGAAATCTCAGTCAGTGATCGATGTGCCAACATTCCATACTGAATACCTCTATTATCATAAGGGAAAAATCTTTTCTAATAAGATATTGAGCATATTTGCAGCTGAAGCATCATTTTCGGCGGACGTTAGTCGCCGAATGTTTTCAACGTTATATGCGGATAGTTCGGCAGTAGTAAGCGTATTACGTGCTAGTGGCGATGTACAAATGGATTCGCAACGAATTCAGTCGATTCTCCTCTATCCGTCGTTACCGGACAATGTGAAAGCGGCATTTACATTCGTTCAATGCGGTACCGATATTATGCTCAGCGTTTCGGCGGATGCATTTTGCTTCCCCGAACCTGATAAATTGTTGATTCACTTCAAGGTATTCCTTCATTTATTACGCTTCCTATATTATTTAATATGTGAAATGCATTACACTTTCGATTAATGCAATTCTTCATATAGTTAATCATCGATACATTTACTGTTGTAGTCTGTACCATTCGCTGTTCTCGAGTGATCTCTTTTCCAACGTGTTTGAATCATTAGAAAGCGGTGTGAAGCTCGTGAGAATCTAATGATGGATGAAATCTAATGATGGACGAATCTAATGATATTGTTTTGGATTATCGAGAAGATAATCAGCCGATCATCAATGAAGTAGACTCATAAATTCGAGGGAATAGTGCCGGAATATAGGTATCGTCGGTGAGACAAGGGACATGATATCGTGTTCTGTATTGGCGATTCATTAGGAGCAGTTCATGTTCTTTCTCTATCAGTAATGTGGTGTTTGGAGCTCGGAAAGCATTCACTGGATGACCTGATGAATGGCGAAATTTCATCGTCTCCTCTGTCATTAAAATGATGAATGGATTTCAAGGCAGAAGTGCGATGCTTATTGGAGCAGTTATCAATGAGGCTACTCACTCTCAGTCAAGCGACATTCCTGCCCTCACGAGTACCTTTCATGCTTGGCACATCGACTACTACCGAGGCTGTGGTCACTCTCGAGCCTAAACCGAGTATTACTGGCATCGAAGATGTAAGTCATCCTATTGTAAACATAATAAACTGTTACAAGCATTTCTTTGGGCACTGTGGTACTCTCGACAACTAATTTTTTGAAGTGTTGGTGTCACTCGTGAATTGTTAGTTGGGATGGTTGTATAATTTTTAATATGCAACGATTATTTATAATACAAATTATGACGCAATTGTACTGAATATCAATATGGCTAGCAATTCACTTTGCTACTAAACTCAGTCATCATCTCGCATCTAATCTTTATCTTCATGCATTCTTGATGGACGATTTATCTTGTCTGCAATAGAGGTAATCGAATTCTGGCTGACCATCCAGTAAATTCCACTGATTTGCATCTCATCCATTACCTCAATATTTCTGTTCATTTGCGAGTGGTAATATCCCTCATCCAGTCCATGCCCACGCTTAGTTTTTCGTGCATCCTAATCTTGACAGTAATTTTTAGCTGCAAATCCTGCATATTGCACAAGTTGTAAACATACCTAATTATTATGATGTGGGAGTTTTACTTATTTTCTTTGGTTTGCTCCATTTGTGGGGCAAAAATCAGNCCATCACAACCTTTATGTGGATTGCTTTCTTTGCTCCATTTGTGGGGCAAAAATCAGAAATTTTCATTTAAAGTCCTCTCGAAAAGAAGTATTTCGATTACTTCCTTCACCAATGACTTGGGTGTCGCGCAATGAATTGCATCATTATAAATGTTTTCTGACGTCATACTTTACCACTATCAAATTCCCACCTCATTGTATCGAATTGGCCATATCAGAATCGAAAAAAATAGTAGAAACTAGTTTTGTATGCATTTTAGGAGATCGATGTAAAATTAAAGTTAATCATTTAAAGCTTTAAAGCTGCAGTATCGTTTTCTTGCATGCTGAGATAGAGGAGTAAAAGGTGCGAAGAGGGGAGAGAGCTCAGGAAGCAGATCGATGATTTGTCATTTTCACTAGTTTAGAGAATAGTTGCCTCAAATCTTTTCTCAATCACGACAACTTTTTGTATCATCTCAGCAAAGTCGAAATATTTTTCAGATTGATGTCGAAAGCTGTAGTGTTGAACAACTGCAACTATTGCTTCGTAATGTTCAAGGTGAACTCGATAGCATGCGAAGCAGTCCTCATGTGAGTGTTTTCACCTTTTAAGTTGTTGTTTGAAACAGCCCGTTGATAGTCTTTCATTCATTTATTCATTCGACTTCATTTCTTCATTAATAAAGATGACTAAGGGGAGAAAGGAACAGTTATATCACACAAACAACTCAATACATTCATAATTTCATTTCCTTAAGCGGTGATATGTTTTCAATAAACAGAGGTGTGCCTGATATCTAGTGTAGCCTATATAGAATCCAATTTATGTATAGAACAAAGTCTTATGACGGCATAGATTAGTAAACATACTTGCTTGATGTTCAAATAAATAGCTTGCATATATCATCGAGCTCAACATTCCTCGATTGTTTTCCTACCTCTCTCCGAATGCACGTTCATAAAGTAGTATACCTGCGAGTAGGTTCTCAACCTTTAAGATGTCATCAATGATACTGAGGATTACCGTTGAGAAATAATCGTCACCTTTCAGATCGATAGAGCTGAATATGTGAGCAAGTTAAATGAGTTGGAAAATCGTATGCGTATCTTTCACGATAGCATGGCTGCACGTCTTGGTGCACCCGTATGTGCACCATTACGTGAAGGTGCCGAATTGGCATCAAATGCCGTTGAAGAACTGCTTGCTCCATATAAACAAGACAACGGTAAGTGCCTTCCAAACCTAATTCGTGCCTTTTTAAAAGTCATCCAGCGTCCTTTAATATAAAACGATGGATTTGAATTTTATAGCCCACAGTACCGAAGCCATCGTTTTTACAGTGCTTTTTATTATAAACAATGCAGTGATAGTGGCATAAACAATAAATACCAACTTTGACGCATATCTTTTTATTGATTTTATAGTGCAGAGTGGGGCGTTTATTTGTATTTGGATTGACAAAACATGTGTTATTTCTATACAGCAGAGAATTAACGAATGTGTTATATTGGCATATTCCTTAACTGAGCAAGTTCATATATGTACTGCTGCACATATTTACGGTTATATTCGGCTAAGAATAGTTTTTATGTCTACTTTTAGAGGTTCAATAATGGGAAATTAGTGTACGGAAGTTTCTCATATGATTTACGCTGCAGCTTAAAGCTTACGAAGCTTAGAACTTAGAACACGCTGTAGACTGTCTCCCATCATTTCAGAATAAGCTACATTTGTTGGCCTCGTCAAGAATTGTATAGGTCATTAATCTTTATAGCGAAAGATTGTTTGTTTCAGCTCAATCTCGTGCATTGATCGTATATGCAAAACATGTAGGTAAAAATTATAAACTATAGATTATTTCGTAGTTTTTATCCTCTTTCTTTGTCCATTCCGGCGTAGCCAGAAGGTGGTCGCAAGGGGGCAGAAACTCACCGGCGTGGTGGGTTGTTTTCGCGGAATTTTCATTTCCGTCTCAAAATACTCGCCTTCCTTTCTGCGTCGTACTATGTAATATTTCTGAGGCTAATGCAGTCATTTCCATCTCTCCTTGTCTCCATCTGGCTGCGCCCATGTTTTCCACCCCTCTGCTTTGCCCTCTGTCGCCTCTTTTACACCACTGTCACCGGCATATTTGTTCCCTTCTGTTGTGGTATCGTAGCTCGTCTTTTATGGTGTCCATCCCATCATGCGTTGCCAGAAATTAAATATTGCGCTATATATTTGCATATCGGTATTGGGTTTGACGGTTTTTTCCGCAATGAGATTTCGAACAGAATGATCATTTTCAGGATTTCGAGCATCTTAAAAGAGTCAATGAATTTCCACTGAATTTTTGAAACGGTTGAATATCATTGACTTGATTGGTTCAATGAAGTGAACGGTAAACTTCTTTTTGAAAGAAATGATTTTCAGCGCCTCTCTCTCCTCTTTGTCTTTCGCTTGCCTAGTTTTAATTGCCGTTTGCTTAATTCAAAAATGATTTCAGCGCCAACTGCACGACGTTTCTCTCGAGAATTCGCTCGTATCGACATTCCCCGGAAATCATCGAGAGTCGATTGAAGGTCTGAAAAATCTGCGATCGCTATTCACAAAATCGCTCCTAATTCTCGTTGGCGACGTCTGTGACACTGTTCTAACGAAATCACATTTTGTCCACTTCACAAACTTCAATGAAAGATACTCGAACAAAAAATCTCCTCGATCTCGTGTGGTGCTCGGAGGAATATTCGTAAAAAGTACTTCATCGAATAGATATAAAGTAAGACCTTTTTATCGGCTCATTATTTATTGCTATTAGTAACTGATTGTATGGAATCTTGGAGGTAGTTCTTGAAAGATGTGCCTTTCGAATTCTCTGAACAATATATTTTCTGTGCAGGACGTCTCTCACAAAGGTGTACGTAAAGGAGAGAGGGAAGGAGGTGGTTCCAGAAGGATCAGACAACTATTGTTGTGTCGTAATAATAATTGTTTGGGGTTATTGTTGTTTGAAAGGGAATTTTAACGTTGTCCCTTCAACGTTATAGCTGAGCGGTTATTTTCGGCAATTTGTAAAATTCAACCAATCGAATCAGCTCAGCGGTTATATTTTTGACTGTCAACTCACCTAAAATCGGCCAAACGCTGAACGGTAAATGAACCGATAAAATCGGTTTAACTAATTGGATCTTATGTGATATCAATGTTATCTATTTCAACAGCACTTAGGATTTCTGAGTTTGCAGTATATGAGCTGTTTTGCTTGGAAGAGGTTATATGAGAAATCAGAGTCACAATAGTTAGCGAATAAGAAGCTGGAAACATTTTCTTTATCTTCTGATGAACCCACTAATAATCCTCCACTTCCACCGCCACGTTCTAAGATTACCTTGTTCAATAAATCATTTATGAGTATCTGTCATATAATTAGGCCTACAATGTGAGCGATCTTTCAGCTTTTGCTCCAGGATAGAAGGGAAAAGAGATAAATCCCCTTCGGGGTTAGAGAGGAGGAGACTATCTGCCATGTGATGGCGAATAGGAAGAAGAGGTAGTAAATGATATAGAAATGAAGTGGATGGAATTCTTAAGGTTTGTCAGATTTGTGACTGTGACTGACAGACCAAGGTTTCTCAGTCGCATATAAATGTCGCATCTTGCACAATTCTTCACTTTCCATATGACATGCTTGTTGATATGTTAAAAACTTCACGTATATATATATATATATATATACATATAT
>JAARMF010000258.1:33855-88298 GCA_022844705.1 Toxascaris leonina
ATATATATATATATATATATATATATATATACGTAGCTCGCTGATTTTTAATTCAGTGTTTGCTATCAAGCTGCTCGTCTTTGTAAATCGCTTTCCTTGGTGCCGTTTGACGCTTGTCGCCCTCTTTGATTACGTCTGAATGCTTTTTATTGTAATAAATGGTCACTGTTTCTTAAATGAATGAATAGTATTGTGCAAAAATATGTTGGATGAAAGTGAAATTCAACGAATTATGCTGTAAACATTCAATCTTCTTAAAAAGTGATAGACTCATTATGAATGCATTTCAAAAATTGCATATAAGAGTTGTCTGTGGCAATTAACAGATGAAAGATATGTCCAGGTTTGGCTGCATCTTTTAATGGGCCTACTTTACTTTTTGAGGTGTCGGCTACAATGTGCGCAGTTGTTTTCTCCCCATTGCTTTTTGATTGGGAAATTAAAGAATAATTATTGTTTGTTGTGACGGTGCTGTTGTGTTGGTTAACGAGTTGGGGATAGCAGATAGTTCAAACAAGACAACGCTTAAATGTTACAGGTGCAAAAATGAATGATTCTTGTTAATAGCTCCCTTGTGAGTGCATACTTCCTCGGAAAGAATATACCTGGATTGTTGGAATTGAATATAAGCTGGCCGTTGATTTTCTTCACGGAGGTCAATGAAACTGATTGCTTTTATGGTATTTAAGCATAGTTCACCAAGCTTCATATGGCTTAACCATCATAGGAATTAGTGAAAGCGATAGCCCGAAATGCGATCACTTATCATTTTTTATTTCTTTCGCCGAATGTTACAAATGTATTAATTCTGTTGTAATAAACATTTGAATAAACATTTCTTAGAAGGGAATTTGTTCAACAGTGGTTATAAGTGCTACGAAATACCTATGTAAAATGTCCTCTTGCAGTATCCATGAGCCATTTAACCGTAATCCACCCCGTCCTCTCCTCCTGTCGAATCCCATCTTCCTTGCGTGACTAGAGAGTTCCATCTATGCTGAGAATATATTCAAATACATATTGCCAACAGCAGGTGTGTTCAATTCATGCACGTTGCAAAGGATGATACCTCTATGCTGCGATATTATCACTCTCATCTAGCATTCGCCAGATGATTATTGTGTAGATGGGAATTTCATTTATATAAAGCGTTATGCTTCAACAAATGAAATAAATAGCCATCCCCATATTAAAATTGTTTCACTCATAGGAAGAGTGCAGTGTAATTCCATCAACGCAACCCAAACCCTAGTTGAATTGTTGTTGTATTACGGTCAACACGATGCACATTCTGCATGCAAGAGATTTGTGCAAAAACTGTGGTGGAAACGTTCTCGAGTTAAACGGTCTCCATCCTTTCAGGCTTGAAATGACATGAATTCAAAGCATACCCCTCCAGACGATCAACATGTCCTGCAAAGTAACGAAATTCGCTACAGCAAACATCAAATCTGACGTCGCAAGGTAAGCAGCACAAAATGTTGCACCTGAGCTACCTGAGCTTGGCGCGTCGTCGGATTTCACATTCTAAGTTTTTGGCGTGTTGCCGGCTTCGGCAGCTTTTCGGCTTAGCGAAGCACTAGCATATAAAATTTTCGCTTCGGTTCTATGCAAAGGCAGCAATCAGAAACGAGCAATCGGTGAAATTTGCCCGAGTGTGTGGCAATAGCGATCTCTGCCACAATGACCTTCAAGTCGAGTTTGCAGTGGTTGTACACACCCAATCTTCAACGTGCAATTGTCAGCAATAGGCAAACTTGGCGATACGCCAGACGCTGTGTATTTTTATGGTTACGCGACATTTTTTTCATAGTGTGTGTTGCTTATTTGCTGTGTTCCATATTTGCTTCCATATTCTCAAGCATTGGAGAGTGAGAATCATCAATAAACTGCCTCCAATCTCTTCTCTATTCTTAGGTGCTAAGCACACATAGTTGAAGCGTAATGTAGGATGCAAAGAGATGCTTCAAGATGAAGCTATCTTAGCTGCGATTAAGGGACTATTTGGCCAATTACAGCTAATACATGCTGCCTAAACGCGAGATTAAAAGAGATTGAGCCTTGTGCGGCCCTTGCCGCAAGCATTCTTTCAAATGGAATTTAGAAAAAACCCAGTCCAACAATTTGCCCACTTCATGAGCGCATCTATTTGATTTAAGCAAATCCTTCGAAGAAACTCTCTATTTTTACGAACAAAAGAATCGTCTCTATTTTATCTCAGTGAAGAAACTAAAGGAAAAATGAATTGAAACTCCGAAAGAACCATATAAATTAAACTGCAAAAAGAAATGCGATTTCTATCGAGTGAATGAACTAAATATACTCAGTGAAATTTTATGGGAAACGAATTGAATGGTTCATTGGAGAGAGTCTGAAGTCGTCTCAAAGTTTTTATTATTTTCATCGCTGAATAATCTCTTCGAAAATTTATTATTCGTCAAATAACTACAAATGTGTGAATTCTATGATTATTGATTGAAATTGCTGAAAATATTTCGATAAAAATTGATGTGGATGTTGTTTTTTCCAGTTTTCTATTCGGCGAGAAATGTTTTGATAAAGTCAGGTGCATCGCGACCACTTTAACACAAAAAAAAATTTTTTTTTTCATAGAGTTGAAGGGTGGAGATATTCTGGTTTTGATATTTCATGAGCTTTATGTGACTTAATTTCCTATGCGCTAAACGAATTGACGTGAGAGTGATAAGGTGATAGCAGTGGATTCAAACGATGGTTATGTAGATGTTACGGATACGAATGGACTTCGTCGCCTAAATCATGATTGTTGCAGAAACTGAACGGAATTCCACAAAAAAAAAACATGTTGCTGTAATCGAATGCAAAATTGCTCACTGAAAGCATTTCTCCTATCATATATCATTGCAATAAGTAATAACTTTCTTAATATCCTCTAACGAATGATCTTTATAGTTGCGATGAGTCGTAATTCGTCTCTATCGATATGGCATTCAAGATCACGTCTCGGGATTGTGTGTGTTTCGCTCATCGTATTGCTTGCATTGTTGAATATTTTCGATGATGAAATACAACTCCACACAGACAGTAATATTGTTAAACACAACACAACATTCGCCGATGATATGGACTATGTACTCGAAACGTTGCAATATATGTACGATCTTCAAAATGGACGTGCCGAGATTCGAAGCGTCGTTGAGAAGGTTTGCAGTCGCTTGAGAAGAAGCTGAAGACCATGGCTTTTCCTGAGTTCCTCTCACTGACTGAGCTTTTCATAAAGTGTAGCAACAATAAGCTGTAGCCATATACTATCTGAGTGTGGCGATGGACTGTAAAGCAAATATGGCCAACTCGGAGATAACTAGATTCTTCACGGAGTCGAAGTAGAGTCGAATGCTTTTGGAGAGAACACAGCTCCACCGCCTCTCGTCAACGATTACAGTTTGCTGTATATTTATCACTTTTCATCGCTGCGTAATCCATAAAAATATGAATCTGTCAACCTCGTTATATATCATTTGATCCTTCGCCTTCCCTCATTTAAAACTTTTTTATTTTTTTAAAAAGTAGCAGCTAATGCGTTCTTCATTAATAATGCCTAATGCATTTTTGATGCGTCCTTTAAGGAAATTCAAAAACGGAAACTCATTCATTGCCCACAAATAATTTGTTTTCAGCCGAGGGAAGTGCAAGAATATTGGAGATGTCGTTTGAAAGAAGTGAAAGTCGTTGTTGATCGTGGGTGGCTGGAAAACGATGGACTCTTTCTCTATTCGGCAACTTATGATCGTCGAGCCAACTCACTCTATCCACTGAACCATGTTGTTCAGGTATGAATGGATAACACGTCTGATTATATTCTTTCATGTATTGTTTCTCAAATTTTTATATATAAATAAGTTGTCTGATGAACTTCTGGCAGAAAGTTTCGAGATCCAGTTAGGAGTTCCATGAGCGTGCTTAACGAGGAGAAGCACTGTGATTGCAGTTGTCGAGGAACCATTTTGGCTTCGAAGTATTTTCATCAGTGTAGCAAGTCAGGGGTCAATGTTATATACATTTCTTCATATCCCTTCCCACAAATGTTAAAGGTCAGCAAAAAGGCGCTTAGTGGCATGTTGGTTAGATCGCTTTTCTATGTGGCCACTCAACCACTGCTTTGGTGACATCTTTACCTGTCATCGTTTTATGCTCCCGATACGGCTGTTGAAAAACGCTAAAGACGAAACAAGTTTATAAACACACTTGGTGGCTAGCGCTTCTTATTTGGTAGAGACGATTTCATAGAGAGATTCGCGATATCTTCAACAACATGTTATACCCAACATTTATGGATCATCGTCTTTAAAGTGCTGATATATAGGCAATCAGGTAGACGCATATAGGTACGAGAATATATCCTCATCGGAGATCATTGTTCTAATTATGCAAAAAATCCATTCAATGATCACTCGTTTGAGGTGCTGGCTATGTCCTATCGTTCAATTCCGTTGACGCAGAAAGTATTTTGCAACATACGTGATATGAAAAACGGTAAATATGCTCATCTGGAGGGAACAGTTCGAGAGATCTGGCAACGTGCTTGGGATCCACGTAATCTGTTCTATGTGCCGAATCTAATTACTTGTCCAATACCAAAACGGATGCGTGACAGCGAGAACTTAACCGTTGAGCTTGCTCTATCGATGTGCTCGAGCACTTCAACCGCTCTTCGAGTCAACAAGAGGAGCACACCAAAGTCGGGACGTAAAGGTGTCGCCGTTTGTGTTAAGGCATGTCTTTCGAGGAAATTCTGTTGTCTTGATTCTCGTATCTCCTATTCCATCCTTTCTATCCTCTTCGTTATGTTTGATTATTTTCACTACTGCTATGTTGTAGATAAATGTTATAAAACAATTGTGGTGAGTATTATCAGTGAATGAAATTTCAAAGCGAATCCCATGGAACTGTTGAGAATTTCATTCATGTGACGCTCACACCTTCATCGAAGTGACATAAAAAACGAATTTTTGAATTTGAGGTATTAAGGAAGAAATTCCCTATCTTAAGAAGTTAGCGAATCCCAGGAAATCATTCAGGACAATGTGAGAAAGATGTTTTGGACTTTTTTGGAGGAATCATTTTCTTTGTCATCAATTCTTCCGGATTCTGAAGAAGAAAGAAAGCTGAATAATACACCACGTCGATGATGACTGAATAATTCGTGTGGCTGATCGTGATTTTTGTCGATCGCACAACCATACATAAACACTGCCGATTATTAATTATATTCTTTAGTGATATCTATTTTGAGGAGTGATAATTCTTAAGGGCATGGATTTTGTGAAGGATATATCGAGAAGATTTGTGGAATGGATTGAAGCGCAATATTTGATGGGAGCTGATACGATCACCGTTTATACATATTTCATCTCTAATGAAACACAGAAAGTTCTCGACCATTACAGTAATAATGGAATGCTCAACGTGGTATTGATTAATTTCCTAAAGGATTTTGCGTAGTTTTAAATTGTTTAATTTATCAAATATTCATACTTTTTTAGTGAATGATAAGGGGCGATAAGGGAAGAACCAACAGGGTGATGAAAATGATAAGCGCTTTTTCTTGAGTAAGGACTAGAAGTGAGATTTATAGTGGGACAAATCTTTTGGGGTCTTCTTCATCTGCATTGAAAGATTTCATGAAGATTCTGAGCTGTTGAATTTCACACTTTTAATCGCTTTTCTTGGACAGTGATCGATGATCACGATTCCGATTCATTTTATTTGAAGCATTAATATTTTATTTCTTTTAAAACTTTCATCATTTCATCGATTTATCCGTTCAAAATTAATTTTATTTAGATTCCATTAGAATTGCCCGGTGAATCACCGAATCAAAATTACATCCGAAGTGAATTCATTTGGAGAAATCGACAACAAAAACGACGCCATGAACTCATCCCCTACAACGATTGCCTCTATAGGTATTCATTTATTCGCATACCCCTTTATTTAGTCGCTTTCCTCTCAAAAGATTTAAGGACTATATAGCTACGATGATGTCTCCGCAATGGTTAGTTATATTTTTAAGACTCTTTGATATATTTCGTGAATTATCGAAAGAACTTCTCGCCCAATATTTTCATTCGTTCTTAGCTTGGCTTTACTGCTTGTTGATATTAATTCAGCCCAGTTCGTAGTATTCAGAGAAATTATCACTATAACTTCCTTATTACAACTTCTTTTATTTCCTTTCTTAGAAGTTCACTTTTAGTTCTGATTTATAAAAAAAATCCGTTCACAGCCTATTCCTAAAATGCACTCGATTTTCTTAGTAAATCAAAATTACCGGTGAGTTTTTGGAATCAGCAGCTGCTAAATTGATTTCTTTGAATGCTTTCGACTAGTGATTATGGTTTTATAAAGAGAACTGTCGGCACGACAATATCTGCTGTATTGAAGATATTGCTGCTGTAGTCCATATCATCTCAAATGTGAAATAAAAAAAGAAAAATATTGACAGTAAACGTTTTAAGCTACTATGCAAATGCAAATTCAGGATGGTTTTCTGCTCTTTCGATGGTCATCTTTGCAGGCAATAACGGTCCTCTAATGTTGGTTTAGCATAGAGGTTTGATAGCTTATTGCGCAGTTCCATACAATAATATTTGTTTTTGAGGTAATGGATAAAATTCAGTTAATAGATTCATTTTAAATTCGTTTGAAAAACCAATAAAAAATAAAAACATTTGTAAAATCCAGCTTGTTGATAGGGTTTAAGTGCGGTCATCATTGTGCGTCAATGTTCATTTGCTCTCCGTCTCAGAATGGCTGAAGATGGTTAGATTAGCGACAAGAGAGATCGCAAAAGAACCATCGAGTCGGCTCGGAAGGACGCCAACAGTTGCTAGATAAAGCGAATCTGCACGTTTTCCATTCAGACATATCGACACACACGAATATATTCTAATCGTGGATACGGATGAAGTGGTTGTACCTTTGAAGAGGAACACATGGATCGAAATGCTGCGCGATGTGATCGGCGACTCGCTGAAGCATGAAGTCACATCGATATCCATTCGGAATGCATTCAAATTTCCTGCTTCACACACGGACGAGACGGTTCCTGAGTATATGTATATGCTACGTAATAGACGTATGTCGCAAGAAATAAGTAAAGCAGGTGACTATGGCAAGAGTTTTACCAGGTTGGTGTTGATATCCGTATTGGGACTTTTGTATGCAAATGAGGGTGACCTTCCGTCAATATTTCCTCCGCTTGACTACCTCGCTCTAAAAGTTATCGAGAAAGATGATCCTTCCTTCCTCACTACACTAGATTTCCGCATATGTGCAACATCATATGTCTTGTTATTCCTTGCGAAAATTTTGGACACAAAAGTAACAGATGTTTCAATAATCTCTTCCCTCCCCGTGCCCTCTCCTTCCTTCCGCTGCCTTCCATCCTCCTACTTTCTTCAGCAGATATGCCGAAAACCTTCAAGAATCACTAATAGACAAGTGTTCCGTTTGACTTTTCATGCCATATCCAGGTAAACCTGCAAACATATGTCAAAAACAAAAAAAATCGTCAGGAGTAATTTGGCTAGGTGTGTGTTAATTTGTTTACTTTGCTGCTGTTGACAGCTTTTTTTTCCTCTACGAGCTCTGGACGTAGCATCATTAGTGGAAAAAATACTGCGCATCGAATTATTTAAATAAAAACATTTTCGATAATACTACGAAGAATACTTAATACACTGCGAAATGCAGATATCACTGATTCGTAGGATATCAATGGTCGTTGAAAACCAATTTGTGTGCTAAGTAATCGACCGAGAAAATTAGCCTAGTAACTCATCTTATTTCTTAAGAATGATCTCAAGAAGTGATCCCGTTCGAACTACCTGTCCTATCTGAAAATTAAGTATTCTGCACAGGTACTCGTCATCCATTGGAATATTTCAAAAACATTACTTTGTAGATGAACATCACAGCTTAGGCTCAAATTTTCCTCACTTGCGATATGAGAGTCGACTTTTGCAGCACAAAATCGGTGGCAACTGTTTTCAATCATTTTGCTTTGCATCGGTTGCATGCGAACGTCTCACGTACAATCTATGCGAAAAAGGAGATGGCTTTGAAGCTACACTACAAGGAGCGATGCCCAATTGAATCCCGAAAGGAGTGTACCAACCTTGAGAAAGTGACTGTAGATGATAAAAGTCTTGATAGATTCGCTGATGAACTTACACAACGGGTTACTGCTGTACTTAAGAAGCTCAACATGCTCTAGCGCTTGTCAACATGCCATAATATTGAGGCATCCTGCATGAAATTTCCTCTTAGATATCGAAACTGTGGGGACTTGAGGAGGTCAAAGGTTATTTGAGGTTTTTTGGTAGAGGAATGAATAGATTTCAGGTGACCACGGAAACTGCGTGAGATGAAGTCAGGGAATGCCTTTTTTTCACTGGCAGTGGCTTAATGATTCTCTTTTCGAAGTGAATTCCATCCATTTAAATTCGGGGTTTCCGTTCCGAAAGCAAAAGTTCTATCTGAGGGGAATATTCTATGATGCAAAATATCTTCTGACATATTCATATCGTTTCTAAACTAAAATATTTGCACGATGTTAGAATGATGCGTCTTCACTTGTTGATCGTTTTTCTCGAAAATTTTTCTTCTACCGTGATTGTAGCTAATGCTTCTTATTGAAGCTATGCTAATCTGCAGCTACCTTGGAGTGTTTTGAAATTTAATGCTCATTCGCATATGATCTGAGAGCGTGATTGTTTTTAGGGCTTTGAATCATTTCACTTTGAGTTTTTAAAAGTTGTTTGTGGGGATAAAATGTTCCCTTTCTTGTGAATGTTATTCCTAAGTTACTGCCTTTGTATATATGTATTGTTGTTGGTTTTGTGATCGCTGAGTCGATCGCTTTATTACTGCGGAAAATTTCTGTGTATAAAAGAGTTGGCCTTCTTGCAAAAAGATACTGATCGAATCTTGAGAAGAACAATGATCAAAATTTTTTTTTGTGCAATTTTAAAGTTGTCACACTTTTTGCATTTGTTGACTAGCGTAACTGATCGAGGCCAAGGAAGCCAAGAATACATTCAGTCCAAATTTTCTGTGTACTAAGCAGAAATTCTGAACTTTTGAAGCCTGCTGTGAATGTGTGCGGAAGGAAGTAGAAGGAGCGATTGAACAGAATCTCTTCCCCTCGTTTCGTAATTGGTGGGACGTTTTTCTAAATGCAAGTCAGTCGAATTCATTTCATATTGTTATGGAAGCCGAAGCTCAGCAGCTCATGCGGACACTGTTAAAGACCATCGGAGTTGTCCTTTTTCACTGACAAGCACTAGTTGATAAGCCAATTATCAACTGGCGGCCAGTTGATAATCAGTTCGATAATTCGTCCACTTGAGGGCGAGATAACAATTTGTGCTGGTAGCCGAATTTAGTGAAAGGCTACGAAGGAAATGAAAATGAATGAGTTGGTGTACTCGCAAATGTGCATGTTATAAAATTATGAGCCTGGTTGAATAATGGTTAATAGATTGTTGCTGTTGAAGTGTTGGAAATATCGATAAAGTTTTCTTGCTGAACAAAGTTCCCATTTGTCATGCTTATCCTTTCTCAACTTATGCCTGACTAATAGCCACCCACTGCAAAATCGTTTTGTAAGGATCGGCCTTAAAAATTGCCTTCCATGGAGTCACTATTTTTACAATGTTTGGGAAATGTTCAAAGAAGCAGGTGATCGAGTTCAGCGTGCTACTTTTCTTACGTTTACTTGTTGGCCAAACGAATCGAAATGAGCAGAGGGCTTACGCTTGAGCGAATATCCGAGCAATAAAGCGCAACGACAATTATTGCCGTTCACAAACAGTCAAGATTGTAAGTATATTTTGTATAATATTTGCGTATTTATGCTTCAATTCAAAATTCATCCAGTAAGAAATGGAGAATTTTTTGAGAGAATAAAGCAAAAATAGACCGTCACTTGATTATGAAAAAACTTAAATCGTGCGTTATATCACTAATATCAAAAGTTTTTAACCCAAACCTCGTCAGTTATCGTTTTCTGAGATTTTTATGACTCAAGCAAGAGCAATCAATTTTCTTCTCTCTTTTTTTTCATTCAACGTAATGTGGTTGTTTTTCTATAGAATTTATTAAAACATTTTATATCAATATTTATTCTGTGTTGATTCAGCAACAAAATATTAAGATAGTTTATATTCGGAGAATTTTCTGAAAACTTTTATGTGTTTTAGTAAGAAACTATTGAATTACAAACGTTTAGGTGGATTGGAATATGAAGTACAGCAAGGTAATGGCAGAACAGCGATGACCTCAGTGGTCAATTTGCGTTTGCACCCAAAGTGTAGGTGTATTTACATTGTTGGCGATTAGCCGTGAAGGTAAATTAAAGAGCTGTATAATGCACGTTATCAGCACTGTTGGGGGTGATTCCCTGATGTTGACACAGCGATACCACAGCAGCTAATATTTGCTTATCGTCTACTCGTCACATTAACCATATATTTCCATCTTATCGCCGAGTTTATGCAGTATGATACGGATGAGATAACGAACGGTTGAAGTTTTTTCATAAGCAACTGACGGTCTGTACTTACCACATACTCTCGACCCTCATCCCCTTCCTCTTTCCCACTAGCTTCATTTGTAATCAGAGAGAGGGAAATGTTCTACTTGAGGCTGTTCCGACCTATCCTTTAAAATCCAAAACGGGGCTCATGGAGCCGAAATATAGAGCGAAGTAATCACTGTCCATGAATTAGCATCTGCAAAGCATATTATGGCAACATCGCCTGAATGCCATCAAGCTTTGTCCGTTTCAGATATAGAATCGGAGTTATTGATTGAAACAGAAATAAACACTTAGTTGTTAATTGAAATGTGTTGAGGTTGTTATGACACGTACGTTATGTTGCTTTCATCTTACCTGCTGCGTTTACATCCGGCTAGGTTGTGTATGTACGGAACATGTCTCCCTTGTCTATCTTTCTGGTATTTTCAAGCAACAATGACTAATGCTGCAGGCGTTGTTATAATAATTTGGTAGATGTAAGTTAGCCTCCTCTAGTGATTTTCATTTCGATCTATCAAACTTAAAATAAGTTCCATTCAGCAAAAGACGGTCGAAAATTTGCGAATATTTTGCAGCTGAGCGAATTTTCATTTCGAAGCTGTTACAAATACGGATGATACGAATGCCTTCTTTCAAATATTTTGTTATCTGCTGGCCAATTGTAAAAGTGGTCGCTTTTGAGGTTGGAATAGTAAAAGCGCATCTAGCGCCGACAAAAACAAATACTGTGATAAATTAAACTGGAACAAATTAGGAAGTTCACTTATTTTTATCTTTTTGCATATTTGTTTTTTTTTGCAGCTTTGAAGGGATTTTAAACGCATTTGCGGTTGCGATATGGGTGAATGATATCTGATTCCATATCGTTTTCACGCAGATTTTAAATCGCAGATGTTTCAACTTGATTTATCTGATTTTCAGGCAGGTGTATTAAGGATTATCAATAAGAATGAATGACGATCATGGCAAAAGGATTCCTACAAAATTAGGCGCTCCACCTTAGAGCATTTATGCTTTTCAGAAAAGAATAAGAGCCCACTGATTGGGATTTGGTCGGGATTCAATTGGTTGCAATATGAAATCGACTGTAAAACGGCTGATTGAAATATGTTGACGTTGTTGTTTTGCATCTTTTGTACCTCGTTCAACTTCAGTGATGCATTCACGCACAACATCAATCACTATCGATGAGCAGAATACAAAGAAATTGGAATGGTACAATATTTATGTGAGGGCACCATATGAATATCGTCGGAATTCGAAAAGTAAACGAAATCTATTCAGTAATGAATGGATGATGCGTATACATCCGAAACGTACCAAGGAAATTCTTCATGATGGTAAGTGAACAAATGTATATAATTGTTTATGACGAAATAATCAGTGAAGAGTAACATGAATGCTTCAATTATTAAAAAGTAAGGGCTAATTATGATACAAATAAAAAATTAGGCCTAGACAATGAATTAGTTGCATCAATTGAAAAATATAATATTTAATGTTTTCTACGTAATATATTAAATTGCAAATATAACAACATTAATATTGTCACTTTAACAATGCTTAAATTCTTCGCTTCTTTTCATTTGCTACAGAACATCACTGAAACGAAAAAAGTGGCCTGAAAATAGCATTCTGCCATAAGCACAAACACATCCGTGAATATCAGCGCTCAACAATGATTTTTCAATCCAAACCACTTCATTTAGCAACTCTAGGCGGTCATCTGAAATTGGAGAAAATACGGAATAACTGCTAAGAACTGAACAATGAGTATCGAAGATCGGATGGACCATTGAATCACTCAACCATCTTTGATGCGCAAAGTGTTATCTGCTTAACGCTTGTTATTGTAATTTCTTCAGCTATGATCTTATGAGCTGGAGGCTGATTTTTATGAAGCAGCAGTTTTTGCTTTCAGTGAATGGCATTGCATATCCCGGCCGACTTATGGCAATTATGGGTAGCAGGCAAGTCATAAGTGTTTATCTCAATGATGAATGCAATATTCGCTTGCAAAACTTGCAAATTTCAACATTTTAGAGTTTTGCTTTCAGATTTCAGATTGCGAATCATTTTTCAATATTTCCAGAAGAGAATTGAACATTCATCATATTTTGATATGAAAGTGATTCATAAGTTGGAGTAAGAGGAAATTTCTTTTGACGTTTGCAATAAGCATTGCGACGTTGGTCGAGTACATAAATGTCATATATGTGACTATGATTACCAATAAACAATTGAGTTTAGTCATTTGAAATGAAATGCTATCAGAGTTTATTTCGTAAATTTGTTAAATTTCTGACGTGGAACTTTGTAGTGAATGCATTTGGATAGATTTATTTATTTATTTCAATTTTTTATTTGTTTGAATATTTTTAAAAATTATTAGTCAAAAGTTCATCCACTTCGAATTTGTATATTTAGGGATTATGTGTTTGAAATTATTTGATTTTAGATCGTTCTATTTGACACTCGTCTTTCCTGATAATGTTTAGATGTTTAGATTGAGTTAAATGCCATCAACCATTTCAGCCTCATCTAATGCTTGAGTGAATGAAGTCCATTGTTGAAATTTTATATAAAAATTGACCGAGTGAAAGTGCGACTTACCTCTACCTATGCGACTTTTGACTATACTCAGGCATTTACATAAGTAATGAAACGTCTACAGTGAAATTTTATTTGGTAATGAGTCATGAGAGAAAGCAAAGAGTCAATATGCAAATCATTTGAATTCAGTGGAGCTGGCAAGACGACATTATTAAATGTGTTAACGCAACGCAACCTTGCCGATGTTGATACCAGTGGTGTAGTGCTTGTTAACGGAGAGAGCATCTCCAGAAAGAGTATGCGGCAATTATCGGCGTACGTCCAACAAGACGACTGCTTTATTGGAACGATGACAGTGAGAGAGCATCTTCTATTCTCGGTACGTGAAGCATCACTATCATGCTTCTCTTTCGAGTATATACAACTGACATCTCTGAACGTGAATTTGGGTGTCGTGTGAAAGAAGCTTCTCTCAGCGGATGAACGGCGTTGATTCGGAGAAGTCGCGCTTCAGGACAGTGTGCGGATTCTTTAAAAAAATATATTGATGCAAATTATCATAAATTCGTGCAAGATTAATACCGCAATTAAGCAATCGAATTCTTTAGCAATACTGAACAATATAATTGAGCAGTGGAGGTGGTTCGGTGTTATGAGAAGAAAATTGTTTAGGCAAAACTACGAATGGGAAAACAATTCACCGACGTGGAACGTTTAGAGAAAGTCGAAGATGTTATCATCGAGGTAAGGTTTTTGTAGTTTTATTTGGTGCTATTCTATTATGTCGGAGAAGTTTGGAAGCCTTTTTCCTCGGGATGAGAAAAAGTTGAAAAAAAACAGACGAATAATGAAATGCTTGGTTATAGATGTATTACCGATGAAAAATAATCTATTGCTGATATGATAGTGGTGATTTTATCATTAACTTACTCAAGTTTCTACAAAATCTTGTATCGTCATAAGAAACTAACGAGCGTAGCACTTCTGTGACTCGTCAAACGCTTATCGCAAATTGATAAACAACAGCAACATTGAGTTGATTGACACAAATGCAAGAAGTGTTCAGAAAGCTTTTATTTAATAATGTAAAAAAATATCTCAAAAATAAATATTCTAAAACCCGCAAACAACAGAATGACTGATGACTCTGTTCCCTCCCATTTATACCTCTTTATTTTTAGCTTGCTAAATGCATTATGGATCTCTGATTCCATTATTTAAAATCTGTTTCGGAGCGCATCTAGGAGTATCCATCGATATCGAAACGCAAGAGCATATATAGGTGTTCTGCTATCTTTACTACTAGTAATGCTGTTCGAAATGAATTATGAGTGATAAGCATTATGCGAATTTCAAGCATCTTAATCGCTATAATTCATGCGATGAAATTCAAGTTTATGTAAATTATGCCGAAGAATTCTTTAGTGGAAAAATGAAAAACTTAATTACCTTTCATTGTTGTATCCATAGTAAGAGACTATGAGAGCAATGCTGAGAAATTAACCATAGATCGATCTATTCAGATGGGACTGAGCTTATGTGCAGATACAATGATTGGCACTCCGAGCGGTTTGAAAGGATTGTCGGGTGGAGAAAAGAAGCGACTTTCATTTGCTTCGGAGGTATTCTCGGAAGTTATTTTAAAGCCTTCGGTGTATTCAAAATAATGTGATGAGTCGATGAATGCTAAAACAAGTTGGGACTTTGAGTCGCAAGAAAGCTGTGAAAGGAGTCTTTGCCACGACTGCGAAATATTTCTTTTTAAGCAAAACTCTACATAAGAAGGAATGTCTTCATTCATTTCAGACACCGAAAATGAAAGAAAAGGAGCAGTCGCAATGATTGGAACAAATTACTGAAGAAACTGACTGAATAACAAGACTGTGGAATGAACATAAGAAATGAAGCAATCTAAAAAGATTGTTGCCAAGAAGCAACCTACAAAATATTTTTTCCTCTTACCAACTTTCCGAACTTCATCAATCGAGGCAAATTCTAAAGAAAGTTATCGCGCATCAAAGTTTAAAAATTAGTATTCTTCTATATATAATAAGTAATTGATTACCAGCTTATCATAGTAAGACGGAGATCGCCTTCATACGCATTCACAGAAACTAGAAATGATGGGAATGAAGTGGGAAACAAATTGAAATTGCAATTAAATAGCATTAAAAAATTAAACAGTTTATATGAATGAAACGACAGAGCAACTAATTTGAGATGCTCACCTCACCAGCAATTATTTTTTGCGATGAACCAACTTCTGGATTGGATTCATTCATGTCGATGCAAGTGATCACTGCGATGAAACGCCTTGCTAAACTGGGCATGACCGTTATCACCACTATCCATCAACCATCCAGTCAAGTATTCAAGCTCTTCGACGAGTTCGTTTCTGCACTTTCTTCAAAATTCATTGACAATGAAGCTTAGCTTATTCCTGAGCTCAAAGATGACTTCCGAGACAATGCTTCCTATTTCGCGAGCTGCTTAGAGGATGTTTAAGAAGTTCGCAGGAAAACAGAACTCATGCAAATTTGCCCATGAAATCGTTCAATTAAGGCTCAGCGTTCTTAACCTTTTTATAGCACGCTCAGTTCAGCTACTTTAAGTTCTTATCTCGTTCAATCCCTATTTCATAGTTCAGTCCTTTATACGCATTCCAACCTATACTCTCCACTCATACACAGCGAACTCTATTCGATTTACTTTAAAATATCAACGTTGTTTGAATTTTCCTTCAACAAATTGTTCACTGTAGTCGCACGATGTGGTACCATTCAAAACTTCGTGCAATCGTACGCTTCACAGAATCGTCTTTGGGTTACTTCAGAGGCAAAAATCTAGGTGTTACGCTTGTGTATGAACTATAGCTCATTTTGAAGTAAAGATTGATTACTTCACTTCTTACCTATATGTAAAGCATAGATAAAAAGCATAGATTGCCTCGCAGTTTAACCTCAGAGAAATACTTGTATGAATCATCCAACGTTTGCAACTTGTCGCAGTGGTCTCAGGTTGGAAGGAGGTATTGCGGGCTAGTAGCATCTCTCTTCCATCAACTTTACCAGTCGAATTTCAGTTTGTGTTTGATGGCTTGTGGGCGAGTGGTTTATCAAGGACCCGCAGATAAGGCACAGAACCACTGGAAAGAGTATGATTTCAATATATTCTTTAATTAAAAGAAGTTATTGCATAAAATATAGCTATCGATGCTTTCCCATTATTCTGACTACGTTGACAATCGATTTGATGATTAACCAACAAACAATGGCAATGACGAACGATGATTCCATATATTAACTAGCCCAACCGCTCGCAATAATGTTCCACAGAAGACTTATCTTTATCACAATCCGATGGAGTAGACAAAGAACCGGCTGGGCTGTGATGTAATTTCTTTTCAACTCTGAATAACTACAAATCTAGAAGTTGATCAAACCGTCTGGAAAGTGGTGTAAGAGATCCAGATGAAGCATATGCTATTGGGGCGATACCGACTGGGACGATAAGTGCGTTTTTGCTAGCCGCTCACTTGACCATTAATTCTCTTAGCAGTAGAAAGCAGAATAGGCAGAGGGACATCCTTATATTTCCGCTGACCTGAACGCATATACAAATCTAGCATTAAAAACCGTTAAGCCATAAAGAGGTCGGCGTATAATCGGAATTCAATCAATAAACTTGTTTTCGCATCTAAATATCTATAGTCCCACTTGAATGTGATCAGCGTAGAATGTACTACAGAAGATCATCCGGTGATGTGCAGTATGCCCACTAAATTTGTAGCTCCAACTTCAATGATTGCATTGTTGAACAGGATACGCTCATACAGGTACAGACACGATGCAGCCACAAGATAGTTTTGCAAAGGACTTTTATGAAGGCCGTTCCGGTTCACCGGTTTCATTAGTTTCACTGGGTTCCCGGGTAGAGCTCACTTAATAAACCCCATGTACTTCTTAGTTGCATTCTTCCTAAGAAAACTTCTAAAAGGAAGGGAAATTTTTTCTATTCCCATTCTCCAAATTTGTCCGAGTTGACCATTTTTGTCCGGAGAGAGCAATTGATTTCTATGATCACCGAACTTAACACATCGCGCACTCTGCATAAGCAGCATTTGATATCGATGAGCATATTGCTTTCTACGGTAAGTTTTGCTATTTGGTCCTTTGAAATGTCCGGCAGCTATGTTTAATTTGTAGCGTTGCACAGACTTCTGTTTTCTACTTTTCAGTGGAAAAGACCAGTCAACGCATAAATGTGTCTAGCTTAACAAGCTTTCAGATGCGGTTTCCCATGTCCACATTTCTATAATCCTGCAGATTTCTTGATTTCAACGTTAGCCGTCGTTGAAAGCAATCGAAACGAATGCGTTTCGCGAATCATGGTAAGATCGTACTTTCATTTATTTGCATAAATAAATAATGGGTGTAAAAATTCGAGAAGATATTGTCATTGCAAACATGCTGCGATAATAGACAAAGAATTGCGCTTTTATCATGTTAACTACGCTACTGAAGGTGCTTCCTGTATAGGAACTTCGATTTGAAAACGAGCATGAATAAAAAATTTCGTTGAGCGAGTAAGGTAAATTTGACTGAAAACAATGAAAAGAAGAAACTTATGGCGGAGAATGAAATCTTCTCATCTTTCATTTTTTTTTGTCACGACGGAACCGACTTGCTGGTTTTCAAGTAAAATTTTAAGAAAATCCGCGACGAATTCCAAGAGAGCGAATATGGTCAAGCGCTTGAGGCCAACGCCTCGTTAGTCAAGTTGGCGGAAATAAGCCGCAACTCTGAAGATGGACATTCGCGTAGCAAAATCCGTGGAATGTTTCGGTGGAAAAAATCAAGGTTGTTTTTCAACGTTTCTCGATTTCTTGTAGAGCTTTTTTTCGGCACATAAACGTTTATTAATAAAGTGTCTGGCATGTTTTATGAGGTATTTGAAAGAAATCAATTTAGTTCAGTCATTCTGTCAACATTTTTGAACCTCTGTGTTGAACAGAAAAGGTAAGTTTATGCAAGGTTTTTTGCTTGAGAGGAAGAAAGGGACCCGGAGATGATGGATTTCGGAGGGAAAATCTTTCATCCAGAGGGTATATTTTAGAGAAGAAGCAGCAAAAGAAGCGAAGTTCATGTTATTTTAATCAAACATAAAAAATAAGCAGCAAAAATCAATCACTTCATAGCTGAAATTCCGTCGCAAAACGCTTTGCTGTGGATGAACTCTCGTCGGCAACGACTTTTCCACGACTTCCTTTTCATAATATTATATGAGATGCTTCCAACTATCTTTCAATATAGGGAAGATGGCTTGCTTCGATCGTTTGCATAATAGCAAACAAGGCTTGACTACTGGAATACGAGTCACTTTGTGTCTTATTTATTTATTTATTTATTTATTTATTTATTTATTTATTTCATCATCACTGGACAATAGGCAATTGTTTGCCTTTATGTCAAATTTGGTACAGTAGTGAATTTTAAAAATGGCATCGACTATTCTGGTACAGTAGTGATGACGAATAGTTGAGCTCAGAAGTGGTATTGAATGTTTAAACACAAGGATAATATTGAGTAATTAAATATGGGATTGGCAAACACTAAGTGGTTAGATAAAAAACTACCTGCAGGCATGTAGAATCACATATCACATCTAGCAAGCTATAGATTCCGCTAAAGGTTTGAGATGGTTGCATTTGTCTGGAGAACATTATCATCACATAGTGGAGATTTCTTTGATCTCTTTGAGCTCATTGTGAGATTTATTTATTCAAAGATATGCGGCAAGTTGGTGGACTCAGTTTCAATGCATTCTTCATCGGTCAGCATTAACTATTATCAGGGAGCCGATTCTACTTCGTGTTCGTTTCATCCAAATAACGGTGAGTTTTCGAGCAATTTTTTCTTGTGGAAAAAATTCACCCCTTTTAATCCCAAATCGACTGGAAGGATTTTGATAGAAAATGTAGAACAACGCAAATTCTGTAAATCGCATCGATTGATATTGCTAAAATTCGGTGTTACTTCCCAACCAGGATTTTATATGATTTCATGAGCTGCTATCATTCCACGAAATGCTTCCACCATCACTTAATATGCAGGGACATTGATTCGATAGTAAAGCGTCAGTAGTAAATCGATTACTCTTCTTTCTTTCAAAAGCTGTTATGGCAAACTCTTTTAATTTCGGGGTAATTGTATTGTGACTTCCGGGAGGGTTTCATAATTGTTCTGTTTATTGGCAATTTAATTTCATTAAATGCCGATATAAAACTATCTCATCACCAAGAGGCCTATTATTTCGATGCAATCTAGCTCTCTTCCTTTCAGATAGCTGCATTAATCTGCAGTCTGGTTTTCTTTCAAACTCATATAAAGGCATCCACAGTGCTAACAATCAATGGAATTCTATTCAATGCAGTTCGTGATGTCAATTTCATGTTTCAATTTCCATGTGTGCCGGTAAGGTTTAATTCTTTATTCGCATTTTTGGAATTTGCAATTAAGGAACCATTGAATGGAAATAATTTCAGATTAAATAAAAAAAACGCTTAGAAACATTCAAAGAATATTTTCTTGAGATACTTTC
This sequence comes from Toxascaris leonina, assembly GCA_022844705.1. Taxonomy (NCBI): domain Eukaryota; kingdom Metazoa; phylum Nematoda; class Chromadorea; order Rhabditida; family Ascarididae; genus Toxascaris; species Toxascaris leonina. The sequence continues at coordinate 53,591 of JAARMF010000258.1, forward strand.
CTTCAATAAATATGAACAAAGAAATATTGGATTCTTGAGAGAGAAACTGATAAAAGAAAATCTGAGCACGAGTCCTCTCGATCAACGGATATGTGCTAAATGTCTCCATTTACATCCTATATTCTTCTATTTCTACTATTGCAATATTCGATTCGTATCTGAAGAATCGGTGAGATAGCGTGGAGTATTCAAACTTTTATTTTATTCATATATTTATTCATTCATTAATTTTTCACCGTGCATTGAACAACGAAGCTAATAGCGGTGGAATTCCACGTCGAAAAAACGAACGTTCGTTTGCCACAAATGCATTGAGCGGGACAGCTACAGACAGTGAGAGCGAACCCATTCGCCGTTAGTTGCAAGCTGCGATATGGTCCTCGCGATGACAGCACATCGGTTTTCTTCGCAGAGAACTCCGAGCACGTCTCGGCAGAGGCGGGCGTGAGCGTTGGCGATGATTGATGAATTTCATTCGCGGTTTCCACTCGAATGCGTCCGTGTGGGTAAACTTCCTTGGATGTCTGAGCCACGCTGATTTCAGGTCAGAGTAAGACTAGCGGAGAGGGTGAAGTGTGCAGGCACGATAAAAATTTGATGAAGGAGCTGTCGGACATAGCGATCAGATGCAGATATATCAGTTGGGAAACCGCGTGAAATTGCAAAGAGGAAGAAGATTGTTCTCTTCTGATCACACCGAAGTAAGATAAATTCGCATATGTGGGGTACCTCAGTCAGGAGGAAGTATTGCAGGCAATAACTCAAGAATTACCAATATTTCTTCGTGAAAATGCGAATGGTATTTATCGTGTGGATGCCTATTTTCTTGCAAAGACAAGCGCTGAGGTTTGTTCATCTAATCAATGTTTTTAAACAGCACTTCATGTTTTGCCGGTGCTGAGGAATTTTCAGGTATTGGTTCTAAAAGTTGGTTTTAAACTATAAGGAACTTGAGTTGCTTTTGCTAAGAAATCCTTCATGACTTTTTGGAATTTCAGTTCCCATTATACGTCGCTCTACCGCTACTATATACGACTATCGTCTATTGGCTCTCAGGTAAGTTCTTTCATTGTTCTTTAGAGAAGCCGTTATTTCCCATTATCCTTGACCTTCTACCACCTTTTGAAAAAGAAACCACTTATGATATTACAGTTTTGCGCAATAAAGGCATTGCAAATCTGTCCAGTCATATATTAGATTACTGCCGCGATATACATCGGTGTACGTCTTCTGTACATTTCTTTTCGACCTTTTCCAGCTTATATCAAATGGATTAGTGGTTGTGTTAGAAAACCGCTCTGTTTTATTTTTTTCTTCTAGCAAATGTCGAACAATTCTCTCACCTTCTCTTGAAAGTTTCTTTCAAACTTGGCTTGGGCCGAAAACTCCGTTTAAGAACTTTCATAGTCTTTTGAAAACTTTTGAGTAGGAAATGGAATCGGATGTTGATGTTAGAAACATTTTACAGATGTCAAAAGTTGATAAGAGTTGAGGATCGAAGGATTTGGTTGCAAATCTCAGAATTGAAAAGGGCCATTTTATAAATTTTCCGGGAATATTGAAAAGCGTGCGACGTTTTCGAGGATAGAACTAACACATAGTTACCATACACAATCGTTTCAGGGCTTCTTCCAAATGTGTTCAATTATCTGTTCGCCTCACTTACTACAATACTCGTCACAAATGCCGCTATTTCAATTGGTACTTCATTACATGCTATTATTCTCTTTTTGCCCTCTCTCTTCCTCTTCCTTCCTCATTCTCCTCCCATCCCTTTCATCTCCCTCTCCTCTGCTTTCTCGTCCATCCCATGATTCTTTTTTCCCCCTCACCTCTTCCACTCTCGTTCTCCTTTATTGTCACATAGCGTAAACTTATTGTGGTTACGTTAAAAACATTTAGCTCATAAAGAAATGGTTGGAAACGGCCCAAACCTTTTGACGTATTCATCACCGCTAGACCATATAACACCATATTACAAAAGGTCTTCGGCAATACTGCATCAGCAGTTTGACTGAAGAAGATCAAAACTGCAAGGTAATAAAATTTTCATCGCGCACATAAATTTGTGATGATGAGACAATTATATTGAGATTTTTCGAAGTCTTTTGCTGTGAAGTTTGATTATTGCAATTGTGAAATCCAAAGACGACTGAACGAAGATGGATGAAAGATGAAATTGCAGCTTATGCAGTTGCTTGCATTTTTGGTGAAACAACGATCGCAATGACTTATTTACCTATTTTTGTGGTACCGATGTTGGCATTTGGAGGTTTCTTCATTAATGCGAACTCAATTCCATCCTACTTCAAATGGCTTTCATATCTCTCATACTTCAGGTGAACTAATTTTCAATCTCTCAGATCTCTTCCTCCAGATTTGAGCTACTTTCTTTCATAGTTCCAGGCAACCCAAATTTTGAGATAAAAAGTAACTGCAAGTATGCAAATTTTCTGAGCTCTTCTGCATGCAGCAATGTTTCAGGCCGTAACTTAAGATTATGCATGCCTTACTTCTGTGACTCTTACCGACAGAGTTTCAGGTTGTTGTCTTTCGTTATATGCAAGTCGTATGCTTGGAACATGCATAAAATTCGCAGTTTTGAAAAAAACGATCGAAATCTGGGCGATTGCGTCGCTGCTTGCATAACTTTTTCTGGTTTCACATAAGCTACGCACTAAATCACTCGAAAATTGCTATCTCAGCTATCTCACCATTTATGAAAATGCATAGTACAATGTTTTTGAGAGTATTGAACGAATAGCTGTCTAACATTTTCTTTTATAGATGCTCAAAGCATTCAACTTCTTGTTCGGAAATTCACGCATTTCATTGAACGCATTATAATATATTGCCCTTTGAAGGGATTGAATATACTTAATTTATTTGAAAATTAAATGCGACTCGAAGAAGTGCTTTAATCGGCATGTGATTTTAATAATTGCTCTTGGGATATTATCTGAGGGATCTACACGTTTCTATAACCGTGGTTTAGTTAACAACAGCCACAACCACTTTGTGCAACAACAGCACATCTGCACATAAAGCGGCCGTTACCGTTACATAATTGCAAGCCCATCCATTAAGTAGATTCACTGAATCGGAATGTTGTACGAAAACCTGCATGTGGATTCCATTGTAAGCCAAACTTTGTGCATTTCTGATCATCTTCTAGTCAGAGAGAGTGATTTATAGGTATGGATTTGAAGCTCTCGCGATTAACGAGTGGTCCAGTGTTCGCCACATTCCAGGTATTATTGACAATACTGCACATTCTTTTTTGTAATAGAATAAGAGTCTGAGCTGAGTTGGATTCGCCTTTTCGTTTAGCAATGAGATTTTTGCTCGTTTGAAATATTCGGATTTTCTCATTTGCCCTCAGTTTTAGCAAGAATCTGTTGCGGATCATTGATTCGTGGAAAATGGATATTGTACATCGCACTAATAAGAATCGGTCTTTTGCTAATAGCAGTGATGGACGAAACGTTCGTCGTTAAGCACTGTTAGATGCATAGTTGCCTATAGGTGGGCTACGATCGGACTCCTTGCTTCCGTCCTACCGAGCCACTCCGCCCAGCATCCTCATCGGGACGAATGTGGCGGAAGAAACTCCGACCCTCTCCCTATGTGGAACAACGGTAAATCGACATGCCACCATCCTGTGAGTAGGAGACGGATTTAAGCCATAACTTTTATGCGACCACACAGCTCCCTTCTAGGCGAAATCGGAAGCAATTCGAAAAGACATTTATTGGCAATGCTTTGTTGTTTAAAATTAAATAAAATGAAGGATGGGCCTACATCATAGAGGTATTTTCGCACCAACTGTGGGCAATGAAAAAAGAAGGATTTTTCATGAGGTGCCATACGATTGTGGAACTGTTGTGAATTGCTCCTCGATTGAATGAATTCATATCACATTTCAACAAAGAGTTGAACGCATCACTGCTTTCAAAGCGCAGATGGATTCTCACTTTGCTGTTATCGCTGCAATCTTCTTTCACATTATGTTTAATGATGTAACAGAGTTTACTCTTTGTTTATACAGACGGAAAGTTCGAAAGTGTTTCCAAATTTGCGACACTGAAATATGAGAATTTCGGGAATTTCGCAGAACTTTTCTCAAAATTTACGTGTCATTCCTCACTTGTTCCTGACCATTGCGAAAATATGTAACACGCTTATGTAACGTTGCCCTTTTCGTTTGCTCCTAAAATGTTGCTCACTTAGCGTCTCGAAATTCTGTGTCCTCTATCCCTTTTTCCATGAAAAAACAGAGGTGCAAAATGCGCAACAGCCAACCAAACAATTAATTATGACAACGTTATTGAGTGGTCTGCGTGAAAATCCAGAGTCGATGCTGACAGTTGAGTTTAACCATTGCAAATATGCACTAGAATTGTTAATTGACAGTAACTTGTTGATAGCTAGTAATGCTAAACGCCAGTTTATGAATATGTTTTAATAGCTGACTGTAATCGTCAATTCAAATTATGGCAAAGAAAATTGCACAGGTTGCGCGCTATGGTCGAAATTGAATGGGCTCTCATGTCCAAAAAATGGAGCTGAGGTACTCGAAGAACTACACTTTTCCGAATCGTCATTATGGCTAAATATTGTGATCTTGTTGGCGATGTGTGTTATTGTCAGATTTATCGCCTTTATTGCTCTTCTCATTCGTGTTTCGTTGAGGAAATAATGTGATTACACTATTCTAGAATAAACCTCGTTCAAACAATTCGAAAATTGTTTATATAATTTGGAGAATTACCAGAAAAAAAGTACAACATATGCCTACTGTACGACGGCTATTGCGAATAGAAATCATTACGCCAATGGATGCAACTGAGCGAGAATACTTGCAACTTCAATAATCGAAAATAACAGTGAAGTATAGAGGAAAGCGATAACAAAACGCCTTCTTACAGTTAAAAATAAAAAATAAAACGAGTGAAAAGCTGGCGAACGATGACGGTCATAGAGACTACATTTTTGCAGATGGGGTAGGTAAAAGCTCAAGTGGTTATCATACTTGAGTATTGAAACGTCAGATAATTCTGCAATGACCTTCAGCAGATAAGTCAAAGAGATATATAGATCGACGCAGAATCAAATATGTAAAACACCGGTCCCTACAGACAAGTCAGTTTTTCTTATCCAAAGCAATAAATCAAACTCCAAATGTTTTCTGCACATCGCATTCAGAAACAGCCAGTACTGAGTAACTCATTTTTAAGTCATCACTACTGTGTGTAGCTTGTCAATAGTTCTTCTCAATCCGCTTTTAAAGACTGACCGTATCACGCACACATTTGTTGAAGATTATCAACTCACTGAGGATAATGTCAGAAAGGTTTGTTACAACTCTTCAAGCCATCATGGAAAACAATGTCCCTGCTTGTGAACACTAGTTACAGCGATTGTCATTGTGATTGTTGAAATCTCGAGGACCACTCTCGAGATGCGTGAAAGAACTTGCACATAAATCAGCGCCAAACGCTTGTTCTCGTAAAGAATAATCGCCATGAACGCAAAAATCACCAGTGTAGAATGAGAAAAATTTGTTCGCCGTAACGGGGCTTCAATAATTCAATGTCGAAGACGGTGTCAAGTTCAATAATGGTAAAATGCGCATCACACAAAATATCGGAAATCTAACTCAGAAGAGTTGTGGACTTCGAACAACTGGATGGAGAGACACAAAGATATGCAATACGAAATAATGTCACTGTTACAGGTTTATTAGGGAAAAGTGAATCTACAAGAATGCCATAGGAAGACAGGGCAGGAGAAGGAAGTAACTTTACAAACCCGAGCTGTCCAAAGCTGATAGATATGTCGTTATGTTGGTGTATACTCAAAGAGCGAAAAACTTCACGCTTGGACCTGGAACTACTTCCCACCGTGACATCATCACTATTTTATGCAACAAACGGTTGAAAATCACTAATTTATTGCGGTGAGTGGTTACCCATCCGCCGCGCGCTCTCGCACGCGCCGCACGACAGCCACTACGCTCCAACTGCGTGCTACATTCTCCGAGTTGCGTTGACCCGCACTCCGTCTTCACGTTCCACAGACTAGCGCGCTCAATGGGGACGTTGGACAGGAAGTGTTCCAGACTCGAAGACCTCGACCCAGGCAGGACTCGAACCTGCAGTCTTCGGTTTCGGAGAGCGATGCCTTATCCATTAGGCCACAAGGCCACACAATGTTTATCATCCGGAATAATTAAAAATACCGGTTTTCTGAGAGGACTGACTCGAAAAGTAGTGTGACCTCCATTCTGTANATACCGGTTTTTGAGAGGACTGATTCGAAAAGTAGTGTGACCACCACCCTATATCACTCGTGTTATCTTCCAACGGTTGAAAATCACTAATTTATTGCGGTGAGTGGTTACCCATCCGCCGCGCGCTCTCGCACGCGCCGCACGACAGCCGCTACGCTCCAACTGCGTGCTACATTCTCCGAGTTGCGTTGACCCGCACTCCGTCTTCACGTTCCACAGACTAGCGCGCTCAATGGGGACGTTGGACAGGAAGTGTTCCAGACTCGAAGACCTCGACCCAGGCAGGACTCGAACCTGCAGTCTTCGGTTTCGGAGAGCGATGCCTTATCCATTAGGCCACAAGGCCACACAATGTTTATCATCCGGAATAATTAAAAATACCGGTTTTCTGAGAGGACTGACTCGAAAAGTAGTGTGACCTCCATTCTGTATCATTCGTGTTACCCTTCCAACGGTTGAAAGGTAAGCGGTGAGTGGTTTCGATCCCTCGGACGATTCGCACACAAATGGCAGCGTGTCGCAGGACAGGCGCTGCGTCCCATCCCGGTTCTGCACTTCTCTCAGTGCCCTGCGCTTCCCGTTACGCCATTCCTCATTTGTTCGACTAATCGCGTTGCTTGACCTCGTGCTTCAATTTCTACAGCATACGGATTGAACTGAGATTTAGGACTGGAAGTGTTTCAGACTCGAAAACCTCGACCCAGGCAGGACTCGAACCTGCAGTCTTCGCTTTAGGAGAGCGACGCCTTATCCATTAGGCCACAAGGCCACACAGTGTTTATCATCCGGAATAATTAAAAAATACCGGTTTTTGAGAGGACTGATTCGAAAAGTAGTGTGACCACCACCCTATATCACTCGTGTTATCTTCCAACGGTTGAAAATCACTAATTTATTGCGGTGAGTGGTTACCCATCCGCCGCGCGCTCTCGCACGCGCCGCACGACAGCCGCTACGCTCCAACTGCGTGCTACATTCTCCGAGTTGCGTTGACCCGCACTCCGTCTTCACGTTCCACAGACTAGCGCGCTCAATGGGGACGTTGGACAGGAAGTGTTCCAGACTCGAAGACCTCGACGCAGGCAGGACTCGAACCTGCAGTCTTCGCTTTAGGAGAGCGACGCCTTATCCATTAGGCCACAAGGCCACACAGTGTTTGTCATCCGGAATAATTGAAAATACCGGTTTTCTGAGAGGACTGATTGGAAAAGTAGTGTCCTCCAGCCCATATCACTCGTGTTTTCCTTCCAACGGTTGAAAATCACCATCCGCTGCACGACCTCGCGCTCACAACTCGCGTCGCGTCGCACAAGAGCAGCTACGCTCAACTGCGTTGTGCATTCTTAGCGTAGCGTTGCGCCCCCCAGTACATCATTCCCCAGTCCTTCAGCGGATCGCGTCGCTTGTTCCGCACTCCGTTCTTCAGGTTCCGCAGACTAACGCACTCAATGGAGACGTTGGAATGGAAGTGTTTCAGACTCGAAAACCTCGACCCAGGCAGGACTCGAACCTGCAGTCTTCGCTTTAGGAGAGCGACGCCTTATCCATTAGGCCACAAGGCCACACAGTGTTTGCTATGAAAATACCGGTTTTCTGAGAGGACTGACTCGAAAAGTAGTGTGACCTCCATTCTGTGTCATTCGTGTAATCCTTCCAACGGTTGAAAGTCACAAGTCTGGAGCAGTGAGTGGCTTCCCCTTCGCNCGACCTCCATTCTGTACCATCCGTGTAATCCTTCCAACGGTTGAAAGTCACTAGTTGGAGCAGTGAGTGGCTTCCCCTTCGCCGCACGCCTTCGCGCGCACAATTCGCGTCGCGTCGCACGACAGCCGCTACGCTCAACAGCGTTCTGCATTCTTCGCGTAGCGTTGCGCCCCCCAGTACATCATTCCCCACTCAGCAGCGGNNNAGCAGCGGCGGACCTCCAGCCTATAACGTCTGTGTGGGCAATGACGCATTTTCCGTAAGGCCATATGCCGTCCAATCCTGTATCGTTAGATACTTCTGGATATTTTCAGATGTTTTTATGCAAGTGATGCTGCCATGCCGTCCCGCAGTAAGCACTTCGTCCCCGTTCGTCCCGCAGTAAGCACTCTTTGCTTCAGCACTATGAAGAATAGCATCTCTCCAAGATGCGAAGTTGCGAATGGAACATCTCATAGGTCCAATTTTGTCGAGTAAGGTTGTCTTGCTCGAAGACTATACTCAGCACTTGGCCGCCAAATGATGCAAAAAGCAGGTGTACCTTTGTTCGTCGCGGACGATCGCATGCAACGGATATTGGTGTACTTACTATCCTTGGAACTGGCAGTCGCCGATTTTAGAGGCCGAGACGATGCTTTTAGTGCCAGTGAAAGAAGCTGCTTATTTTTGGAAAAAGCGTACTGAAGACTAGCGTGTGCTTCTAATAAAGGCGTAGGTCATTCAGGAATCACACTCTTTTGTTCATCAAATGTGTACACGGAAAGATCCAAAAGTGTTCGCACTGGCAATATTCGAGCACTGAAAAAATGTGTAAGTCCACCAAAAATCTCGAAATGCTTTTTGCGAAAAGCAAAGTCCCTTTCGCAACTGAAGAATCTGAGGAGACATCCGCTTTTTGGAGCATGCCGACCTGAACAATGAGTCCCACAAGCCACTGGCAAAAGACAAAATGCGACTGCGCATAGAAACCACTGCTAGATCCTTTTCTTTCTACAGCCCAACCGATTTTGCCCGAAAACCATACGAGGGCAAAATTCATGTATTTTATGGAACTTGCGACTTAATTCAGTGTGGTTGCATCAAATCCACGAAGTAGATGGACACAGAGGAAAATAGACGGACAGCAAACCACTCTTTCAGTCCCCTCCCCACCCCCCAACCCAGAAACGCCATGGCTGGGAGTGGTTCGTGACAGAGAAGTGGGTGTTTTTGCGCTCCACGGGATGTCGGGCTACAATGTACTGCTGCTAAGTGATCAAATTTTAATAGACAGGCGGATAACATCAAAGTCATGAAGCCTTTCTTTCATGTGTCCGAACTAGATCGCTCATTTTTGTGTTCCTTTTGAACCTGTCAGCGGTCTACTAGAACGATTGTGAGTGCCACGTTTGAAGGGAATTCTCAGTCTATCTGGATGAACTTTAATTGGGATTCTTCTTGGCGGCATGCGAACATTTCGAGATCTTGAGTCCTCCTCTGTGGAATCTGTCCTGTTTAACTTCCGAATATTGAGCCGTCTAGTGCCGGCAAGGTTCCTGCGTAAAGTGCTCGATGAACTGTCCTGTTGTGAGCGCTGCGTTGACTGAGTCTCTGCAACAGACGCTTTCTGTTGTTGACGTACCCACGGCCGTATGTTGTCGCTTCGAGGTTCCTGAGAACGCGCTTTGGGCTCTGCAACTGGTTTTATTTTGAAATTACCACGCGTTAACATTTGAACCGTTCTGCGACTGGATTGCGTATTTTCAAGGCCCAACGAGTCGTGCGAGCTCAAAGTCCCCGTGCTATCAGGTCTGTGGCCAGTCAGACTTGTATGCGTTGTTTCTGTGCTTTCATGACTTGACACTCGTGAACCGTCAGTACTTTCAGGACATGTTCCATTCTTCCCACTTGATGAGGTGCCTTTCTTTAGCGTCAACGGAGCGCTTTCCATGCTAGTGCCTTCTGCTGTCTTCTTACGACTTAAGGTGTCAGCCTTCTTCGATAATATGATCGCTGGCGACTTCTGCCTATCGTCTTCATCAACCTCTTCAGTCGTCTGCTTGCTAACTGTCTCATCACCGCCTGACTTCAACGAATCATTCGATTGCTCTTCTGTTGAAAGTGCACATTCTGCGCTGAAATCTTGTGTGCGATCGGAAACGAGTGTACCCTCTGTTTTCTCTGTTTTGTCCTCTTTATACTGTACTTCGGTAATCGCCGTGATTGCCTTCACATACTTTTTGGTTTTTGGCAAGCAAATTGAACCCTTCGGACTCAATTTCTGTGCTGTTTGTGATGCACGAATTTTGTTTCCCATTGATTGAACAGCTTCCTTTTCTAGCCGACCATCCTGATCGACCATATTTCTCATTTTCTTTTTTACTGGAGTACTTTTCGGATGCCCTGCGTCTAGTATTTCATCCAGCGTTGGTATTTTTCTTTTTGTCTCCTTATGAGCTTCCGGCGTATTGCCCTCTGGAGCACCAGATTCCTCCATTTCTTTCACATCGATTTTATTGTCCGATTTATACACCTCTTTTCCATACTCACCAGTTACTTCCTGAAATCTTGGCAATACATATGCAGTGGTAGCTGGCTCAAAAAGCGACTCCTTGAAATCGAATATTTGAAGTGATATTATAAAGTTTATCTGAAAAGTCCCACTACAGTCAAAGGTACGAACTGAATACAGTTGATGATGTTGGGAGTTGCTCTGCAGCCAAATTCGATTATAAAACTCTGCAGCGATCTCTCAGATTTCTTTTTTAAATATATTTGCAACTGATCTTAGCAGTGCATATGCAAATCGTAAACTTGAGCACTTTAATGTGTGACAGGAAGTATTTCTAGGGCTTGGGGAGAGAGCGAGATGCATTAGAGAGCGCCGCATTGCCTTGTTTAGATGTGTGACCCTTCCTTGCACTCCTCCTTTCCGTTTGATTTTGTCATACTTAACATTTGTGGGCGTGTGTCTCGTGGGAGTCAGCCTCCCCACATACATTAATTGGATAGAACTGCGAAATTCCTAAGCAGATTTTCTGTTTTAATCCAGTTTGCTGTTCCAGGATGAAGCAGCTGTGTTCTAGAGGCGAATGAATTTGCAGCACAACAAAAACTGCTCAAGCAGTCATACCGGAATCACTACAGAAATTTAAACGACACGACAGAGAGTCTTTGCAAATTGCTGCTATTTATGTCATACTTGTGAAGCTGCCGACGATTTTTGAGTCAACGAGGTTTGCGATTCTTCCTTGTTTCTATGCGAACATTCCGAAAGTTCCAACTTATGGATTGTTTGCCTGCAATTTTGCATTTCAGCTGACATCTGATAATAAATACTCCACATAGTATTCAATATGTGCTCATTGAATTGGCGCACTGAATAACCAAATGTCCAGTCTCTGTGCGGTAAGCAAATCAACGAAGCACGAGCGATTCCCATACTCTTCATTTCAGTATCCTCTAAAACAGTGTTGCACTCGCACTTCGTTGCAATCATTAGGTGAAGGAGGAAGGTAGTCGTAGGAAATGGGTAGTTGGAAACGCGAATAAACGCAATGTTGCAGTGAAAAAAAGTTTGGGTGCGGTGAGCAAGAAAACCCAATTGGCCTGAATGCCGGGGCTATATCTTCGGTCTATTCACACTTGAGGGCTTATCGATAACAACCCTGAACGGCTGCCTTGATTCACTATTCGGGCGAAAGCGGGACGGAAACCGCATAAAGTAAGGCAATTACAGTTGAAGCGGCTAGACAGACTTCATTCTAATGCTGCTTCTTAGGCATTTTCAGAACGAATTTTAATAATCGATGTTCATGATAGCCAAGCTTCGAGAGAGATATCCCACAGTGGTGCGAAGAAGTTGCAAAAGGGGAAGAATGCGGGACAACAAAGAGTCGATGACGAATGAAAGTGTTAAGGGCGATTCGTCACATCGACCATCCTTCTCGCCCATCCTCTTCCTTATTGACACGATCAAGGCTGATATTTTTCCCTCATTTCTGGCTCTATTACATAAATACGTGTTCCACTTACGCTGTCTCTCTGGATGACTTTTTAGCTACATCCCTAATTGGTTGAGAGAAGATGGCACTGTTGCCACTACAGTTTTCCAGCGTTCCACTGGCCACCGAATCGACAGAACTCTGTAGGCTTATCCTGATCGACGGTTCAACCAACATTTTCCTCTTGGATCGCAGTACTGAAAAATTCGTGCTAATAGCAGTATTTTGTCGATGAGAGTAGCAAATATCGTATTTTAATAAACACTTTATTTGATTTTTAGATCGTTTGCAGTCTGTTGATACACTACATTTTAGCTGCTGTAGTCGAGCGAGCTCATATGGAATGGTTGAAAAACAGCGTCGATGGCCTATGCGATCAGCTGCATCGAGCCTTCTAGGTGGAAAATCTCCATTCCACAAGCTGAACCAAGGACAAGAATATATTCCTATTAATTCGAACGTAATTGCGATGCATCTGAGATGGATGGAATCCTTGGATCGTCGATTGCAACTTCAAATTGCGCAAGAGAATGTTATGGACATGACAACGGGGAGTTCGAATACCGGAGATTAGAACATTCCTTGCCCTTTGACTGATTTGGTATTCTATTGAAAGAGCAGATGCAATCGGCCCCAAGCTATTCATTCAAAAACAAACCTTTTAGTCTTTGTGGAATTTGTGATTGCTCTGCTGGTGCCTTGTGTCGCCTCCTTATGCACTCTATGATCACATTTGACAATAGCACATGAGTGAATAGCGGCAAAGTGATAAAAAAGCCGCTGAGAATATTGTGAACCTGAAAACCTCAAAGGTGCTCCTTTATAAGACTTCATGTTGGAAAGTTTCATTATCCTATTCTTCTTCACTTCTTTCATTTTATTTCAACCCATATACCTGCGAACCGTGGTTTAATGCATATTCCGGCTAGTCACTTATAAGGATTTCCCAGCAAAACAGACATAGATACCTAATGTTTTGAATTTGACTTCGTTTTCACTCGATATTCTTTACACAGCAACGCTTGTAGCAAGTGAACGGAGTTTTGTCACAAAAGTTCTCAGAATTTGTCGGAACGACAACGTAGTTGATGATGTTCTGAGACGTGGATCTGTCAGTACCATTGGTCAGGCAAAACCGGAAGTGTTACTCTGCTTTGCGCAAAAGCCAAAATAGTGCAGCATAGCAAACAGACATCGACTTTCGGTGGAAATTGTTCTCGTCAAATGTATAAGAACACGAATAAAGACAAATGCATTCGATTACATTTTGAAGTAATTGATGAACGATGTGCATATGGCACATTCCCTTTCGAATAGTGTCTCGCTCTTCTTTGTTATAAATAATATTTGCTGCAAACGAAGAACAATTGAAGAAACCGCCCACCCACTGTGCAGCCAAAACTATTAAACTGGTTCCGGCAATGGAGCTGCCCGTTTTATAGCCTTTTGAGATGCAAATTGTAATAAATTTACATCATTTTTATTCTGCTTATATTTGAATTTTTGCTCTTCAGGAACGCAACTATTCTGCATAGTTAATATTATTTTTAGTGCATATAAGATCAATTTTAGAGGCAACTCTACCACACATTGGAATATCCTTTTTTGCAGTTTTTAGCATCTTTCCTTTCCACGTTTATAGAAATTTCGTGACAATTCAATCGGTGGAATTGTTTCACTTTCGAATTTCTCTCCGAAAAATATCAAAAACATTCTAGAATCGAGCAAAATGTAGTTTATTATATATTATATTGTCCTTATTGGTCTCGGTATCGAGGACGAATCGTTTTATGCTCGATAACGGCATCATAATACAATTAATAGACAAACATCGCCATCAACTTTTGATTTACTCCATCAGTAACGTCGCGTTTGCGCGTCCGTCTGCGTTTCTACCTGCATGGCTGCGTACTCGATTCCTTCAGCTCGCCAGAGTTCCGAAATTCGATGGCTACAATCTACATCACAGTTTCAGTTCCATAACGTTATTACATAGTGAGCTAACCCCATTTCATCATACAATAAAGAATTCATCTCAATAAAAGAAAGGTTGACAGGCATTTTGCGGCACTCGAATTTTTCACTTACACCTATCTGGTGGTAGAATGACAGTCTACTGTGAAATGCTCTTATAAGGCGTCAAATCATTTAAGACTTAAAGGCCATTATTCGGCATTTTCTGTTTCTTCCTAGCAACTTAAAAGATCGATTGACCCATGCAGCGACAGGTATAGGCGCATACTGCACTTGAAGCGACGTTTGCATGGCGACTTAACCCTTATCCCCCACCACTCAGCTACGTTTGCATCCCGAAATCTTCGTCGAATGATCGAAAAAAAAAACTCACATATCCAAAGATTCCCAGAAGTTGATATAGCCGTCACGATGGATGGTAATGCAAAGCAAGGAAGCAAGTGCATGCATTGGCACACTGCATTTATTCTCTGAATATAAACTACATTACTCTCAGCTTATCACAAAATGTATCGCTAAAAAGAAATATCTTGTGATAGTGATTCGATAAAATTGTTTCAGGTTATGCATATTTCATATGGTCAATGGAGATAGCATAAAAGAAGCCAGAAATATTTTATGCATTTGCTAATTACTATATTGCAATATGCTGAATTATCATAATTTTGGAGAATTTACTTAAGTTTCTGCTACATAAGAAGGAGGATAGTCACTCTCTTCATTCGTCAATTTCCGCATTCGAGACGTCTGCTTTGGGAGGTGCTGGTAATGGCTGGTTTCGGACAACCGCAGTGGGGAATGAATCCTTCGATGAACAATGAGTGGGCCGCGCAGCAGCAACAACAGCTTGAAGCGAGCCACTGGAGTGGACAGAGCCAACAGCAATATCCGAATATGAATGCTTTTGGAGTACAACAGCACAGCAATGCGCTCACTGGCAATCAGAACTATTGGGCCGATCAAAATCAGATGGGTGTCAACCAGTGGAACCAGCAAAACCAATGGAACCAGACTGCTCACTGGAGCAACCAAGCACCAACGTCCAACGTCGGTGCGTGGGCATCGCATCCTGAAAACCAGTGGACTCATCAGAATCTTGCTGGACCGGCTGGATTCGGTGGGACAACAAATGCGGCGGTGCCATCCGCAGTAACGGATGTATCAACGCCTCCCGGTCCAAATCTGGTTCTCGGTAACGGAACTTCTGGAAATCTTTGGGTACGTGAGTTTTTGCCGATCATTGACTGAAATTTCAGAAAGCAAACGTGACTGGATGGTCGGGGGAGTGAGTTAATTTACCACGCAAGCATCACTCTACGCATAGGACTGTGAACCTTGAACACTTCTATAGGCGAGTGTTTCATGCATCTCTCCAAGTATTTCAGCTCGCTGATATGATGCGGGGTCACTTCTGCCGTCTGTTTGCTCCATTTGTCAAGCAGTAAAGGGTATATTTTGAAATCAAAGCCATGAATGCGAGTGTAGCGAGTTTGGCGGTTCATCACGTTATGAGTGTTGAGCTAGGCCTCCCGCTGTACTAGGTTTATGGCAGATATAACGTTTCAGGAACATGCGAATTGGCCGTCATCGTCGTACCAACTTGATGCTCCGCAGTTTGCTGGAATGGGTCGCTGAGCGTGCTTTTCCGATTGAACATTAGAATAATCGTGATTTTGTTGTTCTTCCTTTGTTGCGAATAAAATTTTTGTTCTTAGACATGCCGCGTTATGGAACTGCCAATGGAAATTATGTTTTCGTAGTCCAAGCACTCTTTCGCCTGGGGCTTTATGTATGGCTCTTCTTCGAGCTGACCACTACTGGATACTTTAAAGCAATGTTGGAATATGGCGCAGCCTTGTATTGTGTTTTGCGAATGGAGCACAAGGTGCACTAACCATTAACATTCGCCAGAGGAAGAAAATGCTGGAATAGGGGGAGTCGTGAGAAACAGTTGGCGGAAACATGCGTCCTGCAACTTCGAACAGGCTCCAGCACTCGCGTGGAACTGGGAGCTGGATATTTTGCTCATATAAGCGTAAAGACTGAACAACCGAAGCAAGGCATTACTCATAAGATATCATGGTAGTAGGGCAGCTGTTCCGCACTTGTCCATCAAGTGGACAGGAAATGGCCAGCCGTAGGGCTGACAAGGAAGCTACGGAAACACGCCGTTTTGAGGTCTCTTAAGAGACTGCACGAAGCGGCATATAGAAATGGAAGGGCTTGGAGACTCTCCAAACTAACTTTACCACATATGCTCATCGCGCCTTCTAGTTTAGGCGCATTGACGCATCAAGTAGAAGGCTGTAGTATCCCCACTCACACCCCGTATATCTGTACACTAGACTGCCGAATGTTGTAGAGTTCCGCCACCATATATTGTGGCCAATTATCTCAATGGCGCCAGAGAAGCTCCTATGCCTGTGGAATGTGTTTGCGTTTCGAACCACCACTTCGGAAAGGAGTATTCAAAGCGGGGACTGCTCCAGAGATCTTTGTCCCGAGGGCTTACAAGCTCTTCGTTTCATTACGAGACTTTTTCTACAAGATTCATGCGTCTATATCGAGTTCACATGAAAATATTTGTATTCAGTTAGCAAATTTTGAAAAGTTTCAGTTTTAGCATACGGCTTCGATACAGTAGCTGTGGATACCGTCTAAAGAACTCATCCGCAGCAGACATGGCTCATTTGACGTATCAGGCATTGAATTTGTTAACTGTAGTCACAAGTGAATATGAATCAATTTAAGGATGTTGCGATGAGAGTGACATATTTTATCCCAATTCTCCAAAATTTTCGCGGCATCTATAGCACCTACGGAGCATCATCGACTGCCCCAAAAAGCTGATCAAAACGGAGCAGATTCGGAACAGCGATTAGCTCACTTTTCGAATGATAACAAACTTGCTGTATTATTAACCGTCTTTGAATTGGCATCGGGGGGGGGGGGGGGGGGGGTTAATGCGCTTGGAATCCATGAGAATGGAACCGTACTCCTGTGCGGCTATAGCCATGATGGCCGACAAATGTCACCCTCATTACTTTTTCTTCAGCCACCTTCGGGTGCAGCGAATAAAAACATTCCAAGTCACTCGGAAGTCGTTCCCGTTGCTCGCACTCTTTCGCATCAGTGGATGGAACTCACCACATATACTCTGTTCCGGTGGAGAAGGGTGCACATTATGGATTTCTGCGGGCAAATTGAAATTTTGTAACAGTGAAATACGAATAATTTACATAACTCTCGAATGCTTGAAGTCAATTAAGCGTTCTCTTCCACAATTCATGGAAATTTCGGTACTCTGAAGTGCTGTGTGACATAATTCCCCAAATAGTGAAATTTGACGTGAGATGACCTTTTGGAGTTTTAGAGGGAGCAAACTATACTACATAATTCAGAGAATGGTACCGAACTGATTTAACAGATTTACAATTTCTGTTGATCGCCCTCTCTCTGATAGTGTGTGTAGTAGCGGTTATCCCTCTTATTATTGCTTGTGGTTTCTAACCTGAAATCCCTATTGGTCGGCACTTTTTCAGGATGAGGAAGATGAAAAAAAACGGATACATTTCTTTTCAGGTTTTCCTGTTCGAATTCGTCGCCCCATATAGTTTTCCTTTGCGGGAGACTTCCGCTCATAAAATCCGCCTTCCACACCCTTTCCCCAGGCTTAGATTTTCGAGCACAGGTATTCATTTCAATAGTAACTCCGCGTAAGATTTTAGATGCAAAACATATCGCCGCGAACTGAAACCTAAAAAGAGAACTAGGCATCCCCAGTCCTCAATGCTACGCTGAGAGTGTCGAAGTTGCGTGGTACTTATGCCGATGCCATCTAAGCAACACCTGATATTGCAGATCTTTACGCGTTCCGGCAAGCGTACAAAATCATTTGCTGTTTATGAAGCTTGACAGATTACAACACCCTTGAGGTCGCCTTCTAATCAGCACCGTCGAGCTATTTACTGGGGGTAGCGCTTTAGGATACTCAACAGGCAGCTTTGTGACTCTTCTTGAGCATCCATTACCTGATGTAAACCACTGCATGACATTTGCACAGGAAGTGTAATCATCTGGAGTCTCGGAGGTTGCCTTAATTGTTTTCTTTACATCCATACAATGTCAGTATTGGCCAATACGAAGAATATAAGGGAAGTAATATTTCTGCGGTATCTTTTCTTTGAATCCTGCAGGGATCGAAGCTGAGATTTGTCGTCGTGCACGAAACGGAAATGCTGTTTTCCGCAGTATGCATCGTCATCTTTATTTCGAGTTTTAAGTATATTGAGCAGTAATTGGCCACCACTTCGCTTGTTAGACCATCTTTGTAGTGGACATACAGTGGTGCTGCTGCGTCGTCTATCTAATACCAAAGTAGCTAGAACGTGCATCTGAGGAACCACCGCCACAGTTGCCACTGTCGACGCTAAAGTAAGCTGAGACAGCGTTTCCACCCGATCGTCTGCCGCCACCGTAGCCGGACGAGCTGCTTCTACCATATGCATTTCCACCACTGCCGCCAGGCGCACAATATACTGAAGTTGTACTGCTTCCTGGCCCCGATCCACCTGAAAGAAATGAGATGACCACAGTTACCCACTTGACCTAGCAAAGAGTTCTAGAAAAGGCTCAATTTCAGCTCCCAACTGGTCCCGCTTCTCTGTTGTTCTGCATACGACAGACATGTTGCGAAAACACATTGCGTAAGGTGCGAGGGTATGATTGCTGCACTATACCAAAAAGTTATCGAAACCGTATACCAACAATAATCATTGGAAAACGGTTCAGAAAGTATGCCTCAAGATTGCAGAAACGTTCTGAGTATACCCACGTTTAGCAATTCTGCGTTGATTCATTGACGGACCTACAAATACATCGAACTGCATCATTTGCAAGACTTTCCTTCAATTAAATATTGAATTATTCGCCTATAGTAGGAAGCAGCAATGACCTCCAACTCCAAAATAGCAAGAAGTGGTGCCTCCGCCTCCTCCACCACCGCCACCACCAGTACTTCTAGGAACACTGTAGCTACCTCCACCACTGCCTGACCCTCCAGAAGCATATGATGGCGTCACGCCGCTTCCTCCGTCAGTGCCTGAAAGCTTCCCATTTTTATCATAACATCTCCGAACAGCAAAATTTATTTCATAAAACACATCGATGGTCTCAATTTCACACAAATTTGATTGGTGCTTGGTCTCTTCGTTCAGTGATCAGTTCTAATACATCGAACTGATTTCTACGGGCTAAATCACACCTTAAAAAGATGGAACGACACCTTAATGATTGCTTCATCCTCTGCTGCTAGGTAAGACCGAGTAACACCTCTAAACGCGATACTGCCCAAAACATCTTAGAAACGTTTCATCCAGCAGATTGCTGCAAACTTATCACATCCTGTCGATAGCTACAGCAGAATTGACCGAGATTTGACACTATTTTCGCCATGACAAAAGAATTGGTGGCGAGATTTGCGAAGATTGTTGATGATGAACTGCCACCTTCATTTGCCTTTTCTTGTTATCTCATTGATCACTTTTTAATCAAACTTTCGATAATTTATCTCATTTGAACTTTTTGATTTCTATGAAATGGTGGCGAAAAAAGGAAGCGCCTCTATCAACCCATTTGCACATAGCGATTACCTATTATCAGAGTTCAAACAAGAAAAGACTTATAATACAACCATGTTTATTTATTAAGAGATAATTTTTCGATGCTTGTTAAATTGATACCGACTCGACGATTAAATATATATCTCCATTCTCGCGCTAGTTGAAGCAATCGTTTAATAGGCGCCACATCGATGGATGAAAATACTTAGCGAACAATTTTGTGGTTAATGAAAATGATGGAAAGTGTTTTATAAGAATTAGTGGGAAGTATTCAATGAAAGTTTCGCTTATTTCCCCGTTTATTGCTTACGGTTCATAAAACATTTCCGTTGCTGGAATATCATCTCATCGCCTATTTATGTTAAATCAATGACTTGTACAAGAATGGTTGAGAGCGTGGAAAAGACAAATTAGAAGGTCGCCGACGTCTTCAACTCTTTTGAGGCAACACTTAGCGTTTTTTTTTTCGCAGCTTTTTTCCAGTTGGCAAGAAAATGAACCAAACTAGCGGGCGATTGAGGCAAAATGAGCTGAAGCCTGTTCCAGTGAGCATTGAAGGCCTCGACGCGGAACGGAATCTCCGGCGAAGTATCGACTCTTGCTGATTCCGACGGCCCATATAACAAGAAGTCGATTCAAGGAATCAGCTTTGAAATCAGCGAAGGAGTTGATTCTGAGGTCGACCCCATAAAGTCAACTGTCAACACTGGTGATTATCCGAGAAAAGTAGCATGGACGACGCTGGCCTTTGCGTTGGTAAGAATATGAAATTTTAATACATGGAACGAGCGCGTGAGCCCTACAATTAAGCCAAAAAGCTTCGGTGGGCTAGGAGGACTGAGATCCCTGTGTGGCCAAAAAGGAAAGGAAATGAAACTCCTTGAAGGTAAAAAAAAGTAAGAGGTGAGGAAAATGAGTCTACTAAATTAACCAGAAACCACCGACATGTAGCCTCATTTACCTAGTGAAGATGGAATTGGGAAGCGTACAGCGAGATGTTCAAAATGCGCATCAATGCTTCAAAATAACAATCAATGCATTAAGCCTCCAGCTCCGAAATAAGCAGACAGTGTACCTCCACCACCTCCTGAACCATAGCCAGCACTGGGACGATTGGATGCACTGCTTCTGGAATAGCCGTAACTATTAGCTGCACCACCCGGCATCAAATACGCCGATGTTGTACTACTTCCAGCACTCCCACCTGAAACAACAACCTCAAACTCCACGTGCAATTCAGATGCTCCAAGCTGCAAAAAGAACTCTGATCGAAAGCGACTAGTGAACGTAAATAAAGTTTTGCTCATTCTTTCTCGATCATCCCTAACGTCTTTTAATGAATCGTAGAAATTTACCCGTTCCTCTTTACAAGTTCTTGATAAAAGAATTGCGGAAGAAAAAAATTTCTAGGCGATAAAAATCCATCTTCGTAGTCTCATATCCATATCTGGTGACCTTCAAGCAGCTAACCATTCGAACGGTACCGATTGAAGCGTTCAGCATTAGAGATTATCATTCCGATGTGTCCGATAATTGATACTGAAGGAGTATCATATGGATGCAGTGACACATCCATCGCCTCCTTATAAAATAAAACAGATGAATCTGCTCTTACCTCCCACTCCTAAATAACAGGATGTGGCACCTCCACCACCACCTCTTCCACCATATGCATTAGTTGATCCACCGCCTCCACCATAACTCGGGCTACTGCCGCCTGGACCAAAATATGCCGAGGTGACGCCGCTGCCGCCACTTGAGCCTTAAATCGAAGCAATTATTTAGAAAATTTCCACTTCCGGTAGCTCGTCGAATATTGGAATCTACTGACATTCTCATGCCGTAAGTAGCAACCGCAGCTGCAACAGCAAGGTCTAGTTAGAAACGTAAATGCTAGTAATGTTGCCTGTCGTACCACCGGACTCTTTTCCGGCCTTCTCCTAGAACAGCCTTTCCCTCATAAAACCATTTCCTAATACGCCCTCTCTAATAAGGCCTTCTCCTCCTTGGTTTTTAGAGTCCCTCTCCTGCTGTGAATTCGCTAACGAGTAGTGACCGTTTGCCATTGGACCAATCCAACTCTACGAAATAATCTGCTATTTCAGTCCATAGCTTAAGCTAGCAGTTGAAGTGCAAATACAACTCGTAAGCCCATGAATTCCACGTCACGTGTGATAGTGCATAAACTCGTGCTGCAAAATTTGCGCCCAGGCTCAGATATCTCCTGCAGCGGTGCTCTCAACGCGGGTCTCAGGAAAATAGTGGGACTGCCTCTCGATTTCGAGGCTGTGAGCCTTGGTTTATAGATATATGCATCCTTCATTTCGGTGCTCACCTCCAACTCCGAAATATGAAGATCTGACCCCTGATGACCCTTCTCCACCGTAAGCACCGCTTTGTTGACATCCAGCCGAACTTCCTACCGCTGGACTTGCTATTGCAGTTCGAGTGGACAAACCTACAATTCACATTGGCATAGCAACTAGAAATGGCAGACGAGAAGAATGATGAATGCATTAATAATAAGGGATTTCCAAAAGCAATGGGAGCAAGCATATTTTGAAGTGACGGGCGCGGGGATCGAATGACCGAAATCAGCACAACTCGGCTGCGTCTTCTCACAAAACAACACCTCACCTCTTTTACAACAGCAACAAGCTCAGCATTAGATAAATCTCTTAGTCGGAAAATTTCAAATTCAATGATATGAGAGTGTCATTTATCGACCTGCAACAACAAGCACGGATCGGGCCAAGATTGAGCCCAAAAATCTTCAGACAGCGTCTGCTGATTTGCAACATCCGTACTCTTCTCCTTTGCGACTGTTCTGCAGCTCTTCAAATTTCAAATGTGACAATGAACATGCTAGTTTCAAATAAACCTGTGGGGGTTGCAACCGCAGTCTTTGTCGACAATCCGGACAGACCTGAATTTAGAAGATCAATAGAAAACGCATTCGTGTACATCTCAGATTATTGTATCTCTGTTGCATTTGTATCATTACAGATCGGCTAAAAATCATGAGGAAGACATTAATATGGAGTGCAATTTTACATATTCCTCCAATGATGGGATCTTTTCGTCCCGTGTTCGCACTGTCATCCTGAAGGAGACCAACAAAGACCTGTTCTAATTTCATCAATATAACAAAATTACCAGTCAGTATAACAAAATTACTAGTTATAGTTTTATCAAATGGGCGATACGGTCTCAAACTGCCCGAGCATGCCCTCATGCCGACGATGCAAAACTTCGAAGATATACGAACCATACGTTATCGCTGTCTTAGTGTCAGCACTAGCCGGCTCCACCGAGGCTTCACTGTCGCTCGCCGTCGGTGCGCTCGAAACTCCTCCGCCGGCGCCTGTTGTCGGCGAAAAGTAAGCTGACACGGTGCCTCCTCCTCCACCAGAATTTGATACACCAAAATAGGCAGAGACAGCACCGCCTCCTCCTCCACCTCCACCTCCACCTCCACTTGAGCTTCCATAGTAACCACCACCGCCGTAGCTGCCCCCACCTCCTCCACGCAGATCAAAATACGACGACCTGGTGCCAGAACCCAACGCACCAGTATTCACACCACAATACTGCGACGTCATTACGGAAATGCCCTCCGCCGCGGTCCGATTAAGAAACTTGAACACTGACCACCGAATGAACGCAAACGCTTTTATAGTTTATCTGATAGTCAAATGTCTCCTCCACTCGTCGTGCAAATTTATATAAATAGCACATAGTGATAATGCGAGGTGCATTCACCTGGATGGTGATTAAATGCAAATAAAAAGTGAGCTTATTAACTTGAAAAGCATTCAATTATATTGAGCTTGCAAAGTAGATATTGCTTGAAGCACTCAATTTCGCAAAATTGCATTGCAAACGATATCGTCTTTACGATTGCATATTTGCCCTCTATTCTGTTCCGTGCTATGTTTCATGTATTGCAATTAGCACTACGGAATTCACCTGCTATAGTTGTAAGTTGAAGAGTGCTGAATGCCAAATGCCCTACTGCATACCTCGAAAAAAGCACGAAGTGAACTCCGAAATATTAAGGATGCCTACGAGCTTCTCATTCTACATCGATTGAGAGGCAGACAAGGAATTTTTTTTTTTTTTTTTTTTTTGCGAAAGACACTTCTGGGCACTAGGAAATGTTACAACATGGAGGCATTGCCCAACGTGTTTAATTTTGTGCTTACACTTTATGACAGCTGCTACCGCTTACTTCCGCCATTTATGAGATTCATTCTAGTTTTAAAGAAAACGATCTACTGCCTCGTAATCACTCTAAAGTTCAAACAAGTAAGAATTTCAACGAATTTGTCTATTCTTTCAGATAAAAAAAACTCATAATTCGTTGATGTGATAGCGCTGTATCATATCACCTCGACAAAGGCAAGACTGCGCCTCGCATAACTTTTATCAAAGCAAAGCATTTCCTTAAAAATGTGCGAATGCGTACATAAACATCGAAATTTTCACGAAATGAATCACAGATTCCGAAGAAGATGGCACATCAACAGCCATAACTTCACTTTTACGAACGTTGTCGGCAAGAAATTTCACATGACCACATTTGTCGAGGAATCAGTTCATTTGAAAGGACGTTCAAAGAACAACTCCTTAGCGGAAGGCAATTGCTACCGTCCGAAATATCGGCAAATTATTTTTTTCATAATTGTTCATCAAGAATCATGCAGGGGGGGAGGTGAAAAAATCTGTTGATTAAGTGATGACGAATTTTGTCCTGCCTTGACTACCGAGCGGATGAGCACAATGAAAACGAGCGAAATACCTCGTCCCAAAGAAATCGTCCTCAGGATTCATTCAGAGCTGATAACGAACTTCTGTAATGGCAAAAAAAAACCGCCTTTATGAACTGAAAGTCCTCAAAAAACGAAATAATGAAACTGCGAACAACTTCTCCATGTTTGAAAAGGAGACAATGGGAACATGTCGTATGTGGTCATCGCAAGACTACAAGTGTCGTATCCGAACAGGAGATTATGGACGTCTACTCTTTCTATTCTTTTCAGCGATGACCTACTATCCGTGAAAATTCCTCCAATCACCTAGAATGTGGTTTCCTGCTCTTGGAAATAGTTGAATGAAAGAAAAGAGAACAATCAACCAAACAAACAATCAACGAATCCATCAATAAAAACAACCACAGCCAAAAAGGACACAACGATTGTTTTGTTAATGAAACGTTATAAAAAATCAACTCAATGTCATCCAAAAATCGTTATAAAATCATAAAAGAAATGCAACTTGCCATTCACCTTCACCTACAATATGAAAGTGCAATTGATTAAATAAATAAAAGAAAAGTGAATGGCAGATGACTGTGTCATGAACTTCACGATAAACAACGATTGCATGACTAGAACGAGCACTTTATCGTCGTTGACAATATGCTAGGCATCTTCAACACTATTTTGTGGTGAATACTGTCCCTCAACAGTATGAGCACATTCTCACATTCCAGTGCCATCATTCATCAGTGATCCCAGTTGCAGATGTACAACTTTATAACACAAATTAGAACAACTGCTCAAAATCCATGGATTTAGAGCTATGAGAATCTGAATAGCCTTTCTGAAGGCGTGAGCCGTGTTTTTGAATTTTGTGCTTTTTAATTCGACCAATAGCAAATACCACAATGAACACAAATCGATGTAGC
Organism: Toxascaris leonina; assembly: GCA_022844705.1. NCBI lineage: Eukaryota > Metazoa > Nematoda > Chromadorea > Rhabditida > Ascarididae > Toxascaris > Toxascaris leonina. The sequence goes on from JAARMF010000258.1 coordinate 78,854, forward strand.
AGCAATTTTCAGCGATGCAACATGAGCAACACTCCTGAGGGAAAATGGACAATTGGAAAAGCTAAAGGCGCCATCAATCCGGTGACAATCTTAACGGCGCCATCAATCAGGTGACAATCTCATTCTCAAATTCGAACAATGGAAAAAAAGATGTTATGAAGCACTGTCCCTCATCAAAGGGAACAACCGCAAGCAATATTGCTATGCAAAATAATGCCATTTGCATTTGGAAGACGATATGACAGAGCACATTAGATGCTCCAATACGGCATTGAATTAGGAAAGAAGAAGAACTACCCATTCGTTTAAGGGCATATTCCCAAAAAATTTCTCCTCATTATTTAACAAAATATTAACAATTTCAGTCCACATTCACGACGAAATATTAAAGACCTTAGGTCAGGGCTATTTTTACGTCCTGACGTTCAATCCAATCCACAGATATATTCACATTCACTTTTCAACACAAGACTTATCCGATGCCACGATCACTTACTGCCCCAAAAAGTCATCAAGACGAGAATGCTGCCAAATTCAGTATGAAAAGTGCATGCAAACAATACAATTGAAGTACTCCTAAAGCTCATTGAAGGCGACTTAGACCTAAATTGCTTGAACGTAGTTGCCAGGAAAGAGTCCCGTACACCCGTCAAGGACACCCTCGAACCAACCATCTTCATTTTTTCTCAACACATATACCACACAGTTCTCTCGTAACGTCAACTCATCGGGCTTCTCTGCGTCATAATCATACAGTGCGATCGCTAAAAAAATAGATCAATAGAGATTAAGAGTAGTTAATGATAGGAAATACCTGCGGTTACATGCAATGAAAAAATTTTAGTATTCATCGTCAGGAAGGGCTTCAGGTCAATTATACCCTCATTAAATCACCAAATGATGACAACCAACGCGTTGATGCTGACTTCACCGATTATACTGGCCAAATAATGGCGAGGAACTCGAAGTAGAACGCAAAAATTGAACAGTTATTAGAAATTTCGCAATTCAAATGACGAAATGGCTATGATTCTTATTCTCGAGAACACCTCAAACGGTGCATTATATTCCAATACATCAGCATTTCACATGTCGCGAGAGACCCAATTTTAGACTCATCAACGAAACAAAGAACGCCAAATATAGCAATCCTCAACCGTGGAGATTGGTTAGTCCAGTATTCTTTGCGACGTTAGTATTCTTCTACGACAGTAATTCAACCTAATGATTGCCACAAAAATTGCAGAGAGTGTTATGCGAGAAAAGCGCAGTAAAAAAATCGAACAAAAATTTAAAGATTAAAGAGAAGTTTGGGATTGGCAGAACAAGTGCTTACCTTTCTCGATATAAACCTTCGGGATCCAATCGGTTGAACGCTCGAAAGAACCGCCCACGCCTACCATCAAAGAGTCGGGCAACCCAATTCCCATTGGTGGTGGCGGATAGGAGCCGGCGCTTGGGGTAGTCGATTCGTAGTTGGGAGTACCTGTTGGGATGGAGGGTGGAGGCGGTGGCAATGGTTCTTCGTCCAACAGAAGCGAATTCGGTGGTGGTGGCAATCCCTCTAAAACAATAAAATCTTCAACATTAGCACAGGTGACGTTTACAAATTTCAACGAAAACGACCCATCAGGTGGTTTGTGATCGAAGAATATTTACAAGTGACACAATTGCCGGAATGTGTCTTACCGACTGAGGATGAAACAGATGTTGAATCAGAGAATAGAAGCACTCACCGAGACTGTTCGTCGATAATCTGTACTGCGCCACAGAAGCGAGCTGAGGAGGTGGTAAAGGCATCATATCACGTGGTGCATTGATGGCAGAATAGTTGGAGCCAGCTTGCAAAGTGCTGTAGTTTGACGGAGGTGCTGTCTGCACTGTACTGTAGTTTGAGGATGTCGTGTGGATGCTGCCATAAGCGGTACTGCCCCGCATGCTACCATAGATCGTACCCTGCGTGAGCGTCGAGAAACGCTGTGCATCTATGATAGGCGTCGAAGCTGCCTGAGGAGTCCGATAGTGATCGCTACGTGTGGTGGATGAGCGCGATAACTGCAAAATTGTGCAAATTTACGAAATGAATCACACAATTACTCACCAACCCTTCCTTAATCGTCCTGTTTTTGGATGGAGCGACTCAAGCGCACAAAAGAATATGCCATGCCTTTTCGAATTAATCATGTGCTACTCATGCATTTTGTGAGTCTGTATATACGGTGGCTGAGCTCTCCCGTTTCACCACATGCATCTCTGTGGATAGTCATGCAGTACCTCAACAGAATCTCTAGGATATAGCCGCAGCACCACTGGATTAGACTTTTTAACGAAGTGCGTTGTCTTGAGAAAAACGCCTTCATTTTCGACAAAGCCCACATTATTAGCAACGGCATAGATAAAACCAAAAATCTACTCATCACATTTGCTTAAGACACTAAATCACACTCTGTGTATTTCCGAGAGTAAACATCTCTAATACCCCAAGAGAGAACGCTTTATCATACTGCATCCGATAACTACGAAAGAACACTTACTGTCGCAGTGAGGTTAGCCTTTGGCAAAAGTTGTTCATAGTTGGGGAATACAGGATAGTGTGCTCCAGAGCTGCCCCCTGATACCGTTGATCCTGTACGCGAAATTAATGTCCTTCCAACCGGCTCGACTGGTTTCGCACCATGCCCTAGTCCATCCAATACTGAGAAATCAATTGCTGTGCGTTGATATCGTTGAGGGCGCTCCTAAATCTTTATCTTATAACCAAGCACCATACCTCGACCATAATTAGTCGTCCCCTCAGATTTTACAACAAATAAAGCTCCAGTCCCTTAAAAGGATGGGCGATGGGGATGCAAGATGTACTCAGCTCACGATGTTTGGGAGGGGGAGGGGGAGGGAAGGGAGGGGGAAGGAGGTTAACGGGAGAGGATGAGAGGATAAGGTGAAGGACAGAATTCAATGAAAATACACTTTATCGATGTTCTCATATCCCTCACAAAGCCAATTCTGCCGAATATACGAACATCGCAAAGAACATCTGTTGCTTACAGCATGGGATATTCACTGAAGAATGAGGAAGCGAGGAGAACGGGCTTCTAGGAACGGCCAAACTCATAGCACTTCTACTCAAAGTTGCTTCACCTTTTCTCGATTATCTGCACTTTTTCTTTCTGCAGATTGTTTGAACATCACAGGGTCGGTTATTTCATGCCTTTAATCTGCCTAGACTTTTGCTCACATGGACAACGATTTGAAAGAAAAGAAATCTCTGCAGACTATGCTCCACTTACTAGCCATATATAAAAGAACTGATAAAGTCTCAACTGTCTGTATATTTGGGAACCAAGTCGTACTTCAAATGATATCAATGCACAACATTTATGACATAACGTTTTCCTCAACTTAGTTTTTTGCTGTATCACATAGTGCATATAATCGCGACAAAAAACATTAAGATTCAAATGTTGAATGCTCGGTGGAAAATCTAATCGAATTCAGTCAATGTGGGAGAGGAGCTCAGGAGAGGCCAGGGGAAAGGAAAACTAAGAAACATATGGCAAATAATTTGTAGACAAGGATAATACGAAGTGTTTGCTGCATATGAAAAAAAAAATCTGGTGAGATGCGAATCAGATGAAGCTTCATCAAGCACCATTTCTTTGAACTTAGGCCACCTGTACCGTTCTCCCTTCATGTTGTACGACAGCGACCAAATGTTCTAAGCAATAAAGCACTAGCCTTACCTGTGAGAGAGGAGTGACTATCTTCGGTTGTTTTTGCACACTTTTATTCGTCGTCAGAACACCAATCTCTCGACGAGCGACTTTCTCTTTATGAATTGCGATTATTTCTTCAACATTACGCACCTGAATTTATGGATGAATTCGATGACGATCCGAATACAACACTTGCTGTAATTACCATCAACGAATTTCAACAAATGGAAGGAACTGGAGGAAATATGTTTTATGGAAACAAGATGTAAACGAAATTCGTGAGTTCCTTCTGACAGGTACACAAGACGGAAAGGATCTCAAAGAATAGTAGGCAGGAAATAACCGTATCATCTCACCAGCACGATAATTATTGTAGTTATGGGGTTTACTTCCCTAACGGGATTAACCAGCAGCGTTTATTAGAGTACAAATACTAAGAAAAAAGCAAGGATGAAACGATTCAGTGGGAACGGCCGCACATTCACAGCTCAAAACGTGAAGGCGGGTTTTAACCCGGAAGTGGCGGAACACAGCCACGCCACGATCGCAGACCTTGATCGATGTGGGAATTAATAAGCGAAACATATTTTCCAATTATGCTGCCAGCATATTTGCTTCTCACTTGGAGTGATTTTAGCATAAGGTCTGTAAGATCGGATGCCCAAATTATAAATAAATCTCAGGTCCATTGAAAATTCGACATATGTGAGAGAACTTTTTCAGGAAATAATAAGCCTATCGAGGAATCAGCTTAAAAATAAACTTGGAAGAAGAAGCCTCTCAGATTATAAAGCAACAATCGCATTTTTGATGAAGAAGCAAATAGACGAAGGGTCATACTCATTAAGCTTTGCATCCGGAAATGCACTCTTGGAGTGAATCACAAACCTGTGTTATCATTTTCGAAATTTTAATGGTCTGAAGGTCGAGTGCTTGAAGAAGGGCGCATGCGAGAGTGTTCACTTGATAAGCTACACTCGCCAGACTTTGTACCGTGAAACGTTTCGTCTCTTCGAACGCTGCTCTCCGATCTGACGCCTGAGATATTTATTTTATTAAGATGTATAGGTTACCATCTTGTTTAATAGTAAACTTATTTTAGTCTAGCACAGATGCAAATAATGGTCTGTGAAATCACCCATAATACCTCACTGGTAAAGAATTTGCCCGTCAATCGAATGGCTTTAGTTTCGCATTTATTGCCAACGCAGTGCTAACGAAAACGATTGTGTAACTTATTCTCTTTTTATTCCCACATCGGCAAGTTGGGAAACAAGGAAAAAAGTTGGGCAGTATGGATATCAAGATGTCAACGAAGCAACAATTCAGCAGAGTTGGCATTAAATATATAACAGGAGCAACAGTGTGAGGATTGAAACGGATGATGATTGAAACGTCTCACAGCTGTGCCTGTGAAGATGCCTAACAAGCGGCATGATCAAGAGGCGACTTCTCGGCACGGAAACATAACCAGCTTAATCAAGGTATAACTCAAGAATTGGAGCGCAGAAGAATCTGATGAAACTGCGGCAAACGCAGTTTTGAAACAGCAATTTAAGCTATTTGGGGTAGCGTACATATTTAACGAAGAAGTGGAAGGATGGAGGAATTGACTCCGAAGTTACAACCTCTCGGCAATAATGCTCGAAGAACAGAAGCTACAGCATGACCTGCTGGTAGTCAGATAATAAGCAACAAAAACAATGTACTTAAAAGAAAGGATTATGCGAATAAAATAGAATCCTCAGGTTCAACAAAACACGGCCTATAACTTATGAAGCAATTCTCGGAACAACCATCATGTGAACGCAGTTGAAAGGTTGGAAAAAATAGGAAAACCTGTGCATAATTGGCTTCGCAGTACGCTGCAACCCGTTCCAGATTTGCATAGCTGTTCTCAAGGCTGCCTCGACCTTCGGGAACTTCCGTCTCAATCAGGCTTCTCAAAGTTGCAGCTGCTTCTCCGTCCATGGCTCTAAAATAAAAAGACGCCCAACGGTACCGCAAAACCTTCTGCACACCTACCCGAACACCCCTAATACGCAATCAACGAAGAACGCAATCCAGACGATACAAAATGTTTCAATGTGTGCGTCAGCAAATTATTGATCAATTGCCAAAAAGTTCTTTCCTTCACGGCAGATTCCACTATTCGCCAATTGCAGCGTAATATCGCATGTGAGTCACGAAATATTCACAAACCACAGCAAGCTAAGTTGCTCAAGTTTGGATCACGCTGAAGTTGGATTATTTAAGCTTCATCGGCTTGGTGGTGGATTGTTGTTGCGATATTTCACTCATAAAAGAGGGCAGCATTCATCGCAGATGTTTTGAGATGAAGAAACAGCAGCGAGATAAACGATATAAAAGATGTAGGAAATGGGGATGAGCGCGTTGGACATAAAAGTATGGAAAATCAATAAACTATTCAAATGAAAGTAATAAATTTCATAAAAATAACAAAACGAAAGAAATATGAGAGAGGAAGCGTTGATGATCTACTAAAATTTGTAGTAATAGTGCCTATGTAGCATAATCTTTAATCATACAAAAGCAAAGAAAATTGCGGTAAAAGAATAAAGTGGGCGTGAGAATTGAGGTTATATTCTACAAAGTAGATATATGAATGAGGCAAGAGAAGGATAAATATAAGAGCATAAGAAGGAAGAATGAAAAGTGTACGCATGAAAGGTTCATGTGGAAGAAACATAAGGCGAAGATAAGACGCATAGACGTCAACAGAGAACGGAGCACAGGAAGAGAGGAATGATAAAAAAGTTGAAAAAAAGTGTAATATGAAGTCAATACTAGAACCATGCATTAATTAATGAAACTACCTATCAAATGGAGAAAAAAGCTATGCAGTTGGCTCTCGAATGACCAAAATAATTTATTTTCCAACAATATTTGATGGCAATTCGTTCATGACGCGTGCAACTTGATACGTGAAACTTTGTCAGAGGTAGACGTTTCTCATTGCAACTGGTAGTGATGAGCACAACGGCTTCTGATGAATGCGAATGAAAAATATTCATCAAAAGAGAACCCTGTAAGCCCATATGCAATCTCGAAGTAGCGAGTGAGCACATTAAAATGGAACGAAGAAGAAAATAAAGTGATTAAATATTATCGCACCTTTACTGCTTAGCTAATGTCAAATATGATAAGGGAATCAAATAGTGAACAGAACTTGAATATTGGACAAGAGTACACAATAAATGATTGGCACCACTGCAAAGATCATGAAATACGCTGGGAGATTTTGAACTCCGCTGCAATTTCAGCTCCCAAATGGCAAGATATCATCAGTCTTCAGTGATAAGGCCAATCCATATTTTCAGGAATTGAAATAATAAAGATGGGGTAGGGACCTCATAGCCTTCGATTACAATTACTTCCATAGTGAAACAAACCGATTTGAGAGAAGTTGTTTACGGCTACCACTGAGCTCGCAATCCGAAGCCATCAGCCCGTGGTTAGCATTGCAAGTCATTGCTTAACTTTATTTCTTATTCTTCCGTTTACATTACTTTATATTGACACCATTTAATTTACATTAAACTACACAATAATTAAACAAATAAATAATATGTTTAATCCATTTAAAACATTTTTGCGACTTTTTAAAGTCATTTTTCAATTCAATATATTCGCTATAATTTTTGCATATTTGTTATCTAAATTTGTGAACAAATTGTTTTTTTTATAGGTAAAATCATTTAAATTCAAAAAATTAGCTTCTCTTTATTTTTAATTATTGAACATAGAAAGTTATAAATGATACAAAATATCATGTTATACTTTGAGTATAAATAAATATAAAAATAAAAGAGATAAAAGAAGAGAACTCTTCATTGTAGGTGTTATATGGCGTTGCAACGAGGAACAACCGAGTTCGTTACATCGAAAAAACGACAAAAAATAAACGGAATAATTTCGCCGTTTAATGAGGAAATGGCTAATATCGAGTATGATCAATCAACTTTCAAATGATTTAACCCCATCACTCCTTATCATTTTTATTGCATTTTCCTTAATCAATGCTCAGTCCATCTACTACTCTAATTCCTTCACTAACCCAATTCAAGATGGCTATGTGCTTCGTTGTGCTAATGACCTACATTAAGCACACAGTGTTCACAAAGAATACAAATTGAAATGTGACCCTTTGCGATATCTTTGAATCTATTTATATTCAATCTTATAATTGCTATTTCTTGTACTTAGATGCACTCTTCACTAACGATATTTTGTTTGTTTAAGATTTACTTCAGATCGTTTTATTCATCGATCGCCATATTTTCATTGTTTCTCCAATGTGAGCACTTTCTGATTTCAGTTTCCATTTTCAGTTTTCGATCGAATTTTCCATTTTTTGCTTACACATATTTGGATCTTGTCCAAATTTTTCTCTCTTCTGAAATATTTTTTACATCATTGCTCATTGAGGTGGGCAAATTTTCCGCAGACAACATCATATATGGACAAGTAATTTGGTGCGCTACGTTCGAATCATTTACGATCAATGTTAGGTGTGGAAGTGATGAATGCAAAGAACTGAAATCATCTCGTCAAATTTTGTTTTAAAGCGAATTTATATCTAGCTGGACGACTATGAATTCGTCTAAACATCCACATAACTGCATTTACGCACGGAACTCTGCAGAATTGTTTGCGGTTCACTGGTTCAAAGTTCACCTCATATTGCCAGCATGTCTTTTCCGAATGAATTATTTATAAACCGTTTGAAAAGTGGAATAAAGAGACTTTTCCCGGAGAGAGTCACACCTGTTTGCATTGTTTATTTATTTTCAATGATTACTAAATTGTAAGGCTGGAGTGCTAAAGCAATATTCAATTGTTTTTTGCGTGGTTCAAGATCTGGTAGAGATGTGTCTACAAGTCTAACAGTTTGATAAATACTTTTTGGTGCACAAAAAGAAGTCTTCAGAGACTTTGAAAGAAATTTCTTTTTGTTCGAAAAGAAATTCAATTCAGTTCAAAAAACAAATTCAACTGGTTCAGAAGCATCCTAAATAGTCGCTGAAGCGTAGAATCTCCCCGCTCCCCTCCCCCCCCCCCCCCTTCCCTCCCTGCACAGCTCCGTAGTTGCAGTAGTTGGGCAATGTCAATGTTTCATCGTCTCTTCTTCAAATGTGGCGTTTGGTTGGTATACGTCAACCTGATATCCTGTTTGCAGGAAACCATTAAAAGCTTGAAGTGAATTTGATCACCTCTGCCGCCGATATACTCACAATCGAGTACAAGCCATTAACACAGTTTCATCACTTCTCAGGTGCTGCACTCTGAACACGGATGATGAGTGAGTATAGGCAAAATTTTTCATCGGCTGCGAATGGGTGGAAACATAATTTCTTCGGTCGAACTACATAAAAATGAGCCGTAAAGTGAGTTTTGAAAGTACCACGAGGTAGGAGTGAGGTGCTGGAAGGGGTTGAAGATGGAGCGATATTACAGAGAACAGAAATGAGTATTGAAAACATTTTCTACTGTTCATCGGTTGTGCGGACAGCTGACGTGAAACAGTATAAAGCAATCTGCGAAATGAGGTCGGAAATATAAAAAACATGACAGGTAAATCGATGACCGATCAAGTGAATTGACATTCGCACATGCTAAGGAATATATATATATATATATATATATATATATATATATATATATATATATATATATATCCTTGACGACATTGTTGTTTCTCAGGCGCAATG